>ML419478.1:0-30324 GCA_005239525.1 Nicotiana knightiana
ATATATATATATATATATATTGTAGATATGTCCGTACTTTCAGAAAATGAACTTACTTGCTTAAGTGTGTTGGACAATGATTCCCTCCTTTGGCACAAGAGACTTGGACATGCAAGTCTGAGTCAACTTAATAAATTAGTCTCCAAGTACTTAGTGATGGGACTGCCTAACATCAAGTTCAAGGAAGACAAAGTTTGTGAGGCTTATGCAAGGAGGAAGCAGGTAAGACCCTCTTTTAAATGCAAGAAAGTGGTAAGCACCACCAGAACGATGGAACTGGTCCATATGGATCTTTGTGGTCCAATGAGAACATTCATCAAATATGGTAAAAGATATGTGATGGTGCTTGTTGATTATTACTCTAGGCTTACTTGGACATTGTTTTTAACAGCTAAAGATGAAGCATTTGATATGTTCACTTCTTTTGTTAGAAAAACTCAAAAATAACTAGGTAATCAACTTGCATCAATTAGGTCTGATCATGGCACTGAAATTTGAAAATGCTAAATTTGCTGAATTTTGTGATGAGCATGGCATAGATCATAATTTTTCTATTCTTAGAACTCCACAACAAAATGGAGTAGTTGAAAGAAAGAATATGATACTTGAAGATATGTCTAGGACTATGCTTCTTTCTAGTAAACTGCCCCATAGCTTCTAGGCAGAAGTTGTAAATATTACATGCTACATCATAAATAGGTACATGACTAGACCTCTTGTAGAAAAGACTCCCTATGAGTTACTTAAAGGGAGAAAACCAAATATATCCCATCTTAGGGCATTTGGATGCAAGTGCTTTGTGCACAACAATGGTAAAGACTGCCTAGGAAAGTTTGATCCCAAAAGTGATGAGGGAGTGTTCTTGGGATATTCTTCACATAGTAAAGCTTATAAGGTCTATAACAAAAGAACTATGTGTGTTCAAGAAAGTGTTCATGTGGTTTTTTGATGAAACTAACATTATTTCTGAGAGACAGAAACATGATGATGAAGCAATTGCAGCTGGTAAGAAACTTAAATGAAACCACAGCCCAGACTGAAGCTGCACTGGAAGAAGGAATAGGTAATGGAGCACGTTCATCAACCCAGAGCAACATGACAAGGGGAATAGACCAAAGAGGAAATGATCCTCAAACCTCAATGGAACCTGTCCATGAACCTGTTCCACTGAATGAACATCAAGGAGAAACCAGTTGGTTGTGAAATCTTACAAGTATCAAAGTTCTCATCACATTGAGAACATAATTACTGATCCAACCTCTAGAATCAAAACCAGATCTTCATTAAAGAAACTTTATGCTTTTGATGCTTTCTTATCTCATACTAAACCTAAAAAATTTACTAAGGCTTTGCAGGATGCAAACTGGGTAAATGCAATGCAAGATGAACTCAACAAATTTCAAAGGATTCAAGTTTGGCATCTGGTACCAAGACCCCTGGACAGATCAGTTACTGGCACAAAATGGGTCTTCAGAAACAACTTAATGAGGATGGAACAGTTACAAGGAACAATGCAAGATTGGTGGTTCAAGGATATAGCCAAGAGGAGGGCATAGACTATGATGAAACCTTTGCGCCAGTTGCGAGGTTGGAAGAAATAAGACTCCTCATAGACTTTGCTGCTTACATGGAATTCACCCTTCACCAAATGGATGTCAAGAGTGCCTTCCTCAATGGCCACCTAAAGGAAGAAGTGTTTGTCAAGAAACCTCCGGGATTTGAAATCAAGGAGATTCCTGATCATGTGCACAAACTTGACAAAGCACTTTATGGGCTCAAGCAGGCTCCAAGAGCATGGTATGAAAGATTATCAAAGTTTTTGCTTGAGCATGACTACAAGAGAGGTAAAATTGACAATACTTTGTTCTTGAAAGAAAAAAGATAAAGATCTCTTGGTAGTTCAGATATATGTTGATGATATAATCTTTGGAGCAACTATTGATAAGCTAAGTAAAGAATTTGCTAAACTAAAGGGGAGTGAGTTTGAAATGAGCATGATGGATGAGCTTAATTTTTTTTAGGCTTACAAATTAAATAAAATTCAAATGGAACTATGATCCATCAGTAGAAGTATGTAAAAGAGTTGCTTAAAAGGTTTAAAATGGAAGAGTCCAAAGAAATTGACACTCCTATTGCAACAGCTACACAGTTAGATATAGATGAACTTGGTTCATCTATTGATCAGAAGTTGTATATGGGAATGATTGGCTTATTGTTGTATATCACTGCTAGTAGACCTGACATTATTTTCAGTGTAGGACTTTGTGCAAAATTTCAGGCAAATCCAAAGGAGTCTCACTTGACTGTTGTCAAGAGAATTTTGAGATATCTAAAAGGCACCACTGATATTTGTTTTTGGTATCCAAAAGGTAGTAATTTCAATCTTGTGGGATATGCTGATGCTGATTATGCAGGTTTCCTTGTGGATAGAAAGAGCACCTCATGTATGGAACACTTTCTTGACTCATGTCTTGTATCTTGGGCCACCAAAAAGAAAAATTCAGTGGCCTTATCTATTGTTGAAGCTGAGTATGTTGTTGCTGCTTCGTGTTGTGCTCAATTGGTGTGGATCAAACAATAATTAATGGACTTTGGAGTTGATGTTGGTTGTATCCCCATCTTTTTTTATAACACTAGTGCAATTAGTATGACTAAGAACCCGGTTCATCACAAGAGAACTAAGCACATAGATGTTAGGCATCACTTTTTGAGGGATAACTACGAAAAGGGACTGATCACCGTGGAATTTTGTGCTACTGACAAGCAAATAGCTGACATCTTCACAAAAGTCCTAAGTAAATATCACTTTGAAAGGAACATTTTAGAGTTAGGGATGATTAAGATCACCTAAAAGGACCAGTTCAAACGGAAAAAAAAAATTAAAAAAAAAATTGGTTAGAAAATCTGGAAATTGTGTATATAACTAGATTAATTTTTTCTCAGTCTCATACTTTAAATAGTAGACTCTTGTGCCATGTTTAAAATGACTCATTAATCTCTAATGATATTTTCTCTTTTTGGCAAATTTAGACTTACACATGAGAATTCTCAGTGAAGAACCTGGTTCATCAAGATAACATGGTATGTTTTCTACACTAAGCATAATTTGAAATAATAATATTTGGATCATGAGCAGAGTCCTACCTAAGTCCAAATTCTTTTTGAATTTATCCAATACAAGTGCACCAGTTTCGTTCAAAAGAGTCATAATCGAATTAAACTGCCTAGATACTAGGGAAAGACTCCACCGTCTCTTCAAAACTGAAATTCAGTTTGACTGGAGTTCTAAATGTCTGAAAAGACTATCGTTACCCATTAATTAACCCCTTTATATTAATCATAGTCATGTCTTATTTCACTCCATTACTTTTTCAAACCGTCAAACTCTCTCCATCTTCTCTAATCTTCCAAACATATTTTACTTCTCTTTTCTTCCTGAACCAAGCACAAAAATGGCTAACCCTTCTGAAAAACCTTCTTCATTACCTAAGGAAGTCACACCCACACCATCCACCATACCATCAACCACACCTCAGCCTAAGAGAAGAAGAGTTAAGATATTTGCTCGCAAGACAGTGGCTGGGAGTGAATTATCCAAGAAATTAGACGCACAATTGAAAGCTAGCCAAGCCCAGGAACCCCAGAACACTGAAGAATCCTTCAAGTCTGCTATTGAGGGGGACGTAACTGGGTTTTCTAATACAAAATAGTAACTTCTGGTCCAAATTTTTCCACTAAAGTCATTTCTAGGGTCGCTGAGAATCTGGAGAATAGGTTTATTCTGGTTGGATCTGTGGTAGATGTAGAATCTTCTAAGTCCAGAAGGGTTGGAGGTAAAATAAAAGAGAGTGAGGTTGCTCGAAGTGCAGAAAGGGGAATGGGTAAAAGAGTGGTTGATTCTTCACCCACTCCTGATACAGTGTGTAATGGTTGTTTGTGGAGCCGAATCAGGTGAAATGGAGGAATGAGTGAAGAAAATAGGGGGAAGTGGGTCTGGTGAAGCCGTTGGAGGGCTGGTTATACTTGGGCAAAATGTAGATGAACCCGGTTCATCTGTAGAAGATACCCTCGCAGACCTATTAAAGATAGTGACTGAGAGATACAACCCAAAGAAGAAGAGAACTTCCAAGGCTAAGACCCCTGGCATAGCTAGGTATAACAAGAAAAGGAAGGCTGCCCCTTCTGATACTGTTGAAATTCCTCTCACAAGAGGAAGAGCCACAAGAAGCCAGCTAAAGCAGAATGAGGCAGATTTGTAAAAAGCCTTAGAAGAAAGCAAAAGAAAAGCGGTTGCAAAAGGGAAGAAGAAGATGCATGTGCATGTTGAGGCTGTTGATATTGATGATGTGGAACTGGTCCATCAAGATGAAGATGTGATTGAAGAAGTGGAGGTTCAAACTCCCAAATCCAAGAAAGCCAAGACTTCCACTAAGAAATCTACTTCTGAGTTAAAGCCTGTTGAACCATCCACCCAGGCAAAAAGGACCAGGTTTGCTGTGAAAACTAAACAAGTAAAAATTGATGAGGAAGAGGAATGGAGTGGACAGGAGGAAGATGAATCGGACACTAAGAAGGATAAGATGGTCAAGTTTGGCAAGAGGACAATTCTGAAGGGTAGACTCCTCAGGGATTTGGCGGAGGAAGGAATTGTGTTGCTGTTGGAGAAATTGGAATTCCAAGGATGGAAGGACATGGTCCTTCAGATGGGTGGCAGGTTGGCCAAGAGTGAAATTGTTGAGTTTATGGAAAATGGTGAAGTGAAGGATAGAAGGGTTACCATCTTGGTGAAAGGGGCGTAAATATCTTTCAATGTGAAGGAGTTGGGTGAAATTCTAGGTGTATCTACTGAGGGGTACAATGACTACACAAAGCTTAAATGGGCAAGCCTAGAAAACCTTCCTACTGCCCTGTCCATTACAAGAAAATTCAGTGACAATGAAGAGGAGATTGAGCCCAAGGCTGTGTACAAAAGTGACATGAAGCCACCCCACAATGTGTTGTTCGAATTTGTCAACAAGTGTGTTCTGCCAAGGCAGAAAAGGAGGCACATTGCAAATTTCATGGACTTGGTCCTGATGGAGTGCTTAGATAGTGGGAGGCAGATTACTTGGTCTGGATTTATAATCCAGCTTCTTGATAGGGTTATAAATGGATCCAAGACTCATGGCATTCCCTATGGCTTCATTCTCACAGTTATGCTTGCACATTTCAAGGTACCTATGAAGAAGTGGGAGGTGGCTACAAGCAAAGATCATTTTGGGGCAAATAATCTGATTGCTTATGACTATGAAGTTCATGCCACTCCTAATGAACCTGGTTCATCCAAGAAGGTACCAGTGAATAACAAGTTCAGGGCCTTGGTGCAGGAAAGTGGAGCTAAGGATGATGAGATTGAGAGGCTAAAGAAAAGGTTGGCTGAGGTGGAGACTGAGAGAGATGCTCTCAGAACTGAGATGAAAAGAGAAAAGGAGAAGAATGATGGCATTCTTCAAGATATGCTGAAACTCCTCCAAGCCAAAAAAACCAAGCACCTAGTTCTTCCCAGCCTAGTGTAGATCAATCAGTGACCCAGTTTGGGATTTTTTGTTTTTGCTCATGTTTCCAGTATTTTTATTTCTTTTTATGCTTTGTGGAAGAATCATATTAATCATCAATGAAATTCACTGTTTTTGCTCTAACTGTTTTTTTATATTTCTTTGATGGTTAAAATTTTTATCTTGATCTATGATGATTAATCCATGATTGTAATTGAAGTAGCCCCAATGTCCATGAGTAAGTTTTAAAATCTGGTTATCTCATATTTTTTTATGCAATTTTTTGATGATGCCAAAAAGGGGGAAAAGGTTGTGCTTTACACTTTGAACAATGATGTTTATAACCTAATGAACATGGTTCTTGATGATAAGTGATAAAAAGGTAAAATGATTCTAACATTGTGTGGATGTTGAGCTAAGTTGAAATAGGGCCTAAGCTTATGAAAAGCACAGAGTTTGTCATCATCAAAAGGGGGGAATTTGTTGGCCCAAGTGAAGGTTAGTTTTGAAGATTAACAAAGGAAGCTCAGGCATGAACCAGGCCCATCCCTTATGTATATAGACACGGGCAGATTCGAGCATGTGGGATGCACGTGAAGGAGATAAGCTTAACTTGGTATAATTGATATCTCCTGATCGAAAAGGTTGCATAATTGATAAGGAGAAGGACTCCTTAATCAAAGAGAACACTATCAAAGATAAAGAAGGAGTTAGAAGTTGAGATCAACTAGAACTCTTCCACCAAGGAAGAGTAGCATTAGAACTCTAGTTGTTTTCCATTCCACTAACTCTATAAATTGCAGGATGTTCTCACTTTACAGGGAATGCACAAACGCAGAAGTTAAACATGAATTGAGAGCAAAATAGCAAGGCATTTTTCAAGCAATTCGTGTGTGATTCAAGTGTGCAAACATGAAGCAACATGAACCAGATAGAAGAACTAGTTCCAAGTGTCTATCTTTTATTCTAGTTCAATTGTAGTAGGTTTTTCATATTTTACCTTTCAGCTTTATCTCGAAGCAATTGTAATAGGTATTCAGAGTATTCAAATTAGAGTTAACTTGAAGTTGTCGCAATAGTTAGAGGTTATTTGCTACAAGGGATTAGAGTTAGTCATAGGTTTACAAAAGTGTTTTGTAAATGTAGTTTTTGGCTCATTGATTTAGTGGAGAGTTTGGGAAAATCCTACTGAGAAGTAGGTCATGATTTTTTTCACCTTTTGAGTCGGCTGTTTTCCACGTAAAATACTTGTGTTCTTTACTTTTCGCATTTACTATTTCAGTAATAGTAGGTTAAGGAACATATAGGAACATATTTCTATAATCAGTTTAGGCGAAAAATCGGGCACTACACAAATCACCCCCTCTTGTGTGGTATCGAAGTTAAAACATCAATTCCATTTGCAGAAATAAAGACTACAAATTTGTAAATTTCGTAGGTTATTATCTACTACTGTAGTATTAATTAAGAAGGTCAAGCTTCACATAAACAAAGTCTGGAATAGGACACATGCACTATCCAACACATGTACCGTGGCATTAAATGCATTATAAATTAGAAAGAAAACATAAGCACGACTGAATCGACTAAGAATAATTTTTTTGACGAAAATTATTACTTCTAACTGATTGTCAACAATTGAAAAATAATGTACCGTCAAGAAACAATAATTGGTGTATGGGTCAAAATCAAATCAGGGAAATTCGACATGGGGAGACAATTGTCATGAGTAACCTGCGAATCGAATTGAGCTATCTGGCCGAGGTCGAGCAGTGCTCAACAAGGCCGAGGTCGAGCAATGATCATCAACAAGGCCAAGGTCGAGGAGTGATCATCAACAAGGCCGAGGTCGAGCAATGATCATCAACAAGGCCGAAGTCGAGCAGTGATCCTCAACAAGACTGAGATCGAGCAGTGATCAACAACAAGTCCGAGGTCGAGCAGTGATCAACAACAAGGCTGAGGCCGAGCAATACAGATAGAAGTAACGGTTAGTTTTACTTTGGAATCTTCAAAGGGAATATTCTACTGAATATTCTCTCTAATTGTAATGTTTAGGGCTCTTTGGGATATCCCATATAAAGGGTATGAGAGATAAGGCAAAAAGAAGAAAAAGAAAGGGCTGGAACAGAGGACTGCTTGAAAAGCAGACTCTCTCCCTCTAGAAAAAATACAAACACTTCTCTCTAAAGAGATTAGATTATCTGTTATCCCACACTCTCCATCAAATCCGAAAAGGGTCCTAAAATTCTTGTATTTGTCTATTATTCATCTTTATCAAATGAAAGAGGATCCGCCTCACTCAAGATTGGGTGAATCTTCTCCTTTATTTACATTTTATTGTCATTTAATATTATTTAATGCATAGTCATTTTCATACTATTAGATCCGGCCATGATTATTGCCAGCATTTATACTCAACTATATTTTTCTATTCATATTATCCATCTTAGATCTAGAATTAATTATCCTTAACTAGGATTTACCCTCTATCTACTTATTTAATTAGTTTAACAAAAGGTCCCATACTTTTTGGTCAAATAATTTGGCGCCGTCTGTGGGGTTTTTATAGTTAAAATTTTAGTTTCCTCTAGATCTAAATTCAATTCTAGTTCCACTTTCTGTTCATTGTTGCGTCATCCTTTCGTGACAAATGCAAACTTGAGAAATTCATAGGCAAGCTCTTGAAATAGTTAGACCAATCAAGATTAGATCTTTGCATATATGTATGAAATATTTTACAAGTTTTTAGTGGATTATATTGTTGTTGCATGATGCTGGAAAGCATGTTGTTTATGCTAATGGAATAAGGTTGTGAGTTGTGAAGATTTTGTAAAAGCGAGAAATTAAATTATGTTTGATATCAATATGAAAATTACGTTTTGCGGTAGTACTGGCTTTGGTATGTCATGAGTGTGAATTGTTAGTGCAGGATTATAGCCATTATGTATTAATCACGTCCATAATTCTATTGTCATGTTAATGCTAGACATCAATTATATTTTATATATACTGCTCTCTCTTTTGGAGAGGGATGATAGCTTGTTGCGTGACTCTTTGAAATGATAAATTTGTCCTACCTTTATGTTTATAGTACGGTTTATGTATCCTTTAGTTTTGTGCACCCAAGATTGGATTGGATTACAAACGCGCCGGGATCGGGATCGGGACTGGGACTCGAACTCAAGATCCCAACAAGTGAAGTAATTTTCCAATCCATAAGATGCCCATATAGGACTAACAACGGAGCCGAGCACGAGGCCTTGATTACTGGTCTAAAGCTAGCACTCGAGTACGGAGCAAAACGAGTCTTCCTACGGTGCGACTCTCAGCTCTTTGTCAATCAAGTCATAGGGACTCTCCAAATCAAGGAACAAAGACTGCAAAAAATACCAGGCCGAGATCTGCAAGCTGTTACCTGAACTCGATGAATGTCAGCTCGACCCAATCCCTCGAGCACAAAGTATCGAAGTAGACGGCCTTGCCAAACTGGTAGTGGCCACTAAAAGCATAACCGGAGAAGGGAACGTGGTCACTCCCCTCCACTTGTCGACCGATCAAATCGAGGTAACGAACGATTTCATTTGGTTTTAACTGAATATTTTTATAAGTGGGATAGAAGCAGGAGAATTTTCCCAAATACGCGAACAAGGAATGATCGTCGTCATATAAAAAAATATTGTGTGCCGCTTCGGCCTCCCCAAAAAGATCAGTTGCGACAACGGACCCCAACTCATCAAGAAAAAGGTCGCCGAATTCTCCAAGAAGTAGCATATCACAAAAATAATCTCCACGCCGTACCGCCCAGCAAGCAACGAGCAAGCGTAATCCTCCAATAAAGCGATACTGAACATCATGAAGAAAAAAACCTGAAGACGCCAAGAGACCATATAGACTGGGACAGAATTGCCAGCCAGAAAAACATGTAAATCTCTCCGATATATGTAGGCAAAGAATAAGTGCATGAAGCTCACCCGATTTTTTCCAAAGCGACGTTGCATCAATTAAACAAGTTATATTCGACCTCGTTCAAATTAACTACAGGTTATATTTGACATCATTCAAATTCACACCCATACGGCCCCCGGCCATTATCAAACAAAGGTAACATTCGACCTCGCTTGAATTAACTCACATTCGACCTCGCTCGAATTAACTCACATTCGACCTCTCTCGAATTAACATTCGACCTTGCCCGAATTAACTCACATTCGACCTAGCTCGAATCAACTCACATTCGACCTCGCTCGAATTAACCACATTCGACCTTGCTCTAATTAACTCAAATTCGACCTCGCTCGAATTAACTCACATTCAATCTCGCTCGAATTAACTAACATTCGGCCTCGCTCGAATTAACTCACATTCGACCTCGCTCGAATTAACTCATATTCGACCTCGCTCGAATTAACTCACATTCGACCTCGCTTGAATTAAATCACATTCGACCTCGCTCGAATTAAATCACATTCGACCTTGCTTGAATTAAATCACATTCGACCTCACTCGAATTAACCAACATTCGACCTCGCTCGAATTAACTCACATTCTACCTCGCTCGAATTAACCAACATTCGACCTCGCTCGAATTAACTCACATTCGACCTCGCTCGAATTAACCAACATTTGACCTCGCTCGAATCAACTAACATTCGACCTCGCTCGAATTAACCTTCAACCTCGCTCGAATTAACCTTCGACCTCGCTCGAATTAACTCACATTCGACCTTGTTCGAAATGATTAAGACGCGTTTGATAGTCCAAATTAGTTGAGTGACATTTGACCTCGCTCGAATTCAGCTCACATTCGACATAGCTCAAATTTGATTCACAGCTAAACCTCGTTTGAGTTAATTATGGCAACGTTTGGCTTCGCTCGGACTAATCACAGACACTCGATCACGTTCGAATTAACGCCTACCAACGATTCCTTTAAGGGAATCAGGAAAACGTTCAAGAAAAGAAAAATAGAATCAGAAATAAGCAGCAAAAGTAGCATTCCAAATCAAAAGAGGTATCAGAAAAGGCATATTACAAGGGCCAAACTGCCCGTCCAGATCTGAGGACGCGGATGACCTTCTGTAATGCCGCCATCCTTGCCAAAGCTGCCATCCTGGCCTCATCGGCTTTCTCCAACTCTACCGTCTTCTTGATCAACTCACCACTCGAGTCATTAGCCCTAGTCGAACTCTGCTCAAGTTCAGTCCACAAGGATACCACTTGGGCCTGAAGATCGGCACCCTCAACCACGATCCTCACTAGTCGACCTCCCCATCCGAATTTCTCGAACTACGATTAATGAAGTCCGCTCACCGAGCTCGACCAAAAGACGACCTCGATAAGCGGAGGGACTAACTTTATGGGTCAAAATCAAATTAGAAAAATTCGACATGCGGAGACAATTATCATGAGTAACCTGCAAATCGAATTGAGCTGTCTGGCCGAGGTCGAGCAGTGCTCAACAAGGCCGAAGTCGAGCAGTGATCATCAACAAGACCGGGGTCGAGCAGTGATCAACAACAAGGATGAGGTCGAGTAGTACAGATAGAAGTAACTATTAGTTTTGCCTTGGAATCTTCAAAGGAAATATTCTACTGAATATTCTCTCTAATTGTACTGTTTAGCGCTCCTTAGGATATCCCATATAAAGGGTACGAGAGATAAGGCAAAAAGAAGAAAAAGCAAGGACTGGAATAGAGGACTGCTCGAAAAGCAGACTCTCTCCCTCTAGAAAAAATACAAACACTTCTCTCTAAAGAGATTAGATTATCTGTTATCCCACACTCTCCATCAGATCCGAAAGGGTCCTAAGATTCTTGTATTTGTCTATCATTCATCTTTATCAAATGAAAGAGGATCCGCCTCACTCAAGATTGGGTGAATCTTCTCATTTATTTACATTCTATTGTCATTTAATGTTATTTAATGCATAGTCTTTTTTCCATACTATTAGATGCGGCCATGATTATTGACAACATTTATACTCAACTATATTTTTCTATTCATGTTATTCATCTCAGATCTAGATGTTATTTAAGAAAAATATACTCAACTATATTTTTCTATTCACTCAAGATTGGGTGAATCCTCTCCTTTATTTACATTCTATTTCCATTTAATATTATTTAATGCATATTCTTTTTTCATACTATTAGATATGGCCATGATTATTGCCAGTATTTATACTCAACTATATTTTTCTATTCATGTTATCCATCTCAGATATAGAAGTAATTATTCTTAACTAAGATTTACCTCTATCTACTTATTTAATTAGTTTAACAAAATATCTCATATTTTTTTGTCAAACAATTGATATCATTAATTTTAGAAAACCTTCAGGTAACAACAGTTACTTATTACAATATCCCACGAAAGAATCCATGGTTATCTGACTCCAGATAATTCTTTTGGTTTTATTGCTCATAAATAAAATCATACGTACACCCTAACGTGAATTTCCTCATATATTAACCAAGAAAATTCATGTCTTTGATGTAGGTAGTGACTTCGATGTGACTGGTTATGCTATGAAAACAGAACTATCACGCCTTTTTATGGTGATTGTGTAAGGATTCTTTGTACAGTTGATTGTTTTTTTTTTAGAACACAGGAAAATCCTTAGCCGTTGCAGCCTTTGTCACAATCTCTGTTATTTGGGTGAGAATTTTATGGTGAACACTTTATGCGCATTGGATAGATCTTCACTGTGTAATAGCATGCAAACCACACAGACAGTGACGGAAGCAGGATCTTCACGAAGGGGGTTCAAAAAGAAAAAAGTTAAAAATCATTGTAGCAAGTGGAAGTTGAACCTATGACCTTACAAAGTATTTGAACCTCCTTGACCACTACGCTACACTTTTGGGTTGTATCAAGGGGATTCAAAACTTAATATATAGAGATAAAAAACAGATTGTGTCTTATGTATAAAATGTAATTTTTCGGCTTCTGCCTCCCCTAAATCCGCCCCCGCACACAAAGAAAGTAAATCGCAATAGACAAATTTCGTGCGATAAGTTCAAACCCAAAAAATATTGAGGGGGAATCGAACCCGCATCGTCCGTGTGGACAACACCCTCCAAACCAACTGGGTCTTTTTTCCAGCTTTCATCTTTTATGGATGACGACTTCAATAATGTTCGGACTCCACTCCCCTCTAACTGCTATTTATAGTTGAAAACTTGTGTCCTTTATTTGAGTTTTCTATGCTCAAACTTTTGTGCAAGCTACCATTCAAGCTCGAGCCGTTTTTTCCCTTCTTAGATTTGGACATCGCACTTCCGTATAGCCAATGATGACATATAAAGTAGTAAAACATAAGATGAATAAATTCCAATTGCACAAAATTACCACCAAAGTTAATTATCTCGTAGCTAGGTCTTATTATTATTTAATTAAGAAGGCCAAACCTCACGTAGGGGGTGGATGATGAGAGTGGGGTGTGGGTGTGGGTGTGGCGAGTGGGTTGGTGGGGTTGGTACGGATATGGGGAAGATTGATAATGAGTTTGAAAAATATTTAAATATTTTTCTCCAATAATTTAAAAACATGTTTTCTTTCGTACCAAACACACCCTAAAACTATTCTTTTTTTTTTGTTCTCTTATAAAGCCGGGGACGAAGAAAAAATATTTACAGATGATCTTCAAGCAATAATTAATAAATAAAGAGCCATCAAGAAACAATAATTGGTCGTATATACATTAATTAAACATTTTCAGGAACAGCTGTTCCTTATTTCAGTATACCCTAAAAGAATCCATGGTTAATCATACAATTACTAAATATATACTTATTAATGTTGTCGAAGCGTTCTTCATTTTGTTTTTCCAAGATATTGATGGACAAACGTATTACATTTGTGGATTATTTGAATTTACCTTACTGACTTACATTTTATCATTTTCGATGGATTGTTTAACCAAACGTAACAAATTTATTAAATAATTAAGTTTCATTTAGTTAAATAGAGAGCATTGATCTGCCACATTTTTTTCCAACAAACTAAAATTGTATTCTAGGTATGCTTACCTAGTATATACTTAATCATGAAGCTTAAACGAACAAAAAAAATTCTAAGAAAATAAAATATAATTCTGAAATTTTAGCATATCAAAATTAATTCTAAATTCAAGACGACTCTTGAAATATTAGCAATCTATTAGGGTTACTTGGTGGCTACTGTATTGGTAAAAATGAATATTACACGTGAAATTAATTAAGTAGCTGACATGACAAGACATGTGGATCGCTAGAAAAGCGACATTTGGAGAAAAGCATTAAAAAAGACACGAGTCACAACAGATACGAGCAAATAACCCACGAGTTGAAAAGAAACGGTTGTTCAAGTCTTAAGTTCTTTGAAGAGGCACCAATGGAATGAACCAAGACAACAAAAATGGCAGATTCATAGATCTTCAATTAATGAGTATAAATTATTACAAACGTTATAGAATCTTCACGAACAACTATGATTACCAATTATAACGTATCATTAATGCTCACAATGACTCGCTCATAAAGAGGGAAAAGACGTTGTACTTGAAGACCTCTATATAAGGGAAAGAAATGACATTTGTACAGACACGCTATGATTATTATTGGAATATACTTGCTTACTTGTGTTTTTCAATCAGTTACTTTGCCATTTCCTATTTTTATTTCCTTTCTTATTGAGTGAATATTGAATTTCTTGATTATCAGTAACCCGAGTACTTCTTAAATAGACTTTGACTGAGAATCTAATTCTTTGGTTAACCAAATTGGTTCCGTTGCCGAAAATCTGATAATCCTCTCTTACTTTCCAAATCTTTCTCTCTCAACTAATTCATGTCGAATGTCAATGACAACAACCAGCAGATGGAGGGAACTCCAGTTCCATCACCTCAAGGAACCCCACACACTTCACGAGAAGCATCACTAGAAAGATTCACTACTCATAACAACGAACAATATGGAAATGAACAAACTGTCGAGCAGGATGTTGTGAAGCAGTTAATTACTGAGTATGCAAATGATGCTCTCTAGGCTTTCGTGAGGGGACTACCAGATGTGCCACCCACACCTCCACCAAACAATACTACAACTGTGGAAATTCCACGATCAGGGTTGGCTAATTCTAGAAGTGGAGGAACTCCCAACGAGTCACGTGATGGGAGACCAGGTACGCCTAATAATTCTGATTTACAAACATTAACATTAACCTTGCAGAAATAGGTGAAAGAACAAAACGAGCGTATTGAACAAATACTCGGCGTACCACTTGTGATCAAAGAAGTTGATATCGACAAGTATTTGCAATAACCATGGAAATCAAGCGCAGCTCCATTACTAATTTCCAAAAATTTCAAAATGCCTGGCATTCCGAAATATGATGAAACGACCGATCCACGTGACCACATTACTGGATTCACCACGGGAGTAAAGGCAATGATTTAACCAAGCAGGAGATCAAATTTGTGCTGGTCAAAAATTTTGGGGAAACATTTACCAAGGGAGAATTAACATGGTACTCTCTTTTGCCCGAAAATTCTATTGGCTCTTTTGCTGAGCTTGCAGATCTATTTATAAAAATACACTCGAGTGAACAAAAAGTTGAAAAGAGAATGGAGGATATATTTAAAGTAAAGCAAGAAGATATTGAATTGCTTCGAGAATTTGTAGACAGATTCCAACGTGAAAGAATGCTGCTACCAAGAGTACCTGACAATTGGGCGGCCATGGCATTTGCAAGCAATTTAAACGAGAAAAGTTCAGAAGCTACGAGGAGGCTTAAAAAGAGCCTACGAGAATTCCCTGCCACGATATGGAATGATGTCTATAATAGGTACAGTAACAAGTTGCAGATCGAAGAATATATCATAGCTCAATCAAGGGTTGAAGAAAAAATAGGCTAAACCTAGAAATGAGAGGTATGCTAATTGAATATTTAAAAGCTAACGCGGATTGTTTTGCATGGTCCCATTCAGATATGACAGGTATACCTCCGGAGGTGATGACTCACAAATTATATGAAGATCCACCATTCGTACCTTTCAAACAAAAGAAGAGGAAGCAAGGATCATTTAAAAATCAAGTGACCGATGAAGAGGGGGACTTATTGTTACAAAGTCACGCCTTTTGGCTTGAAAAATGCTGGAGCCACGTATCAGAGATTGGTGACCAAGATATTCCAAGAACACCTGGGGAAGAAGATGGAAGTGTACATTGATGATATGTTGGTCAAATAAACACAAGCGGAAGATCATTTTCAACATCTTTCAACTACCTTCGAGATCCTCCACAGATACAACATGAAACTGAACTCAGAAAAGTGTTTTTGGCGTAGCTTCAGGTAAGTTTTTAGGCTTTCTCGTATCTAATAGAGGAATTGAAGTAATCCTGCACAGATTAAAGCTATTAAAGAAATATCTGATGTACTCACAAGCAAAAAAGAGGTAAAAAGATTGACAGGTAGGATTGCAGCTCTGGGAAGATTCATTTCAAGATCTTTAGAGAAAATCTTTAAATTCTTCTCAGTATTGAAGAAGAAAAATCATTTTGAATGGACTGAGGAATGCCGACAATCCCTCAAATATTTGAAGGCTTATTTATCAAATCCTCCCCTACTGTCTAAACCAAGGGATGGAGAAAGACTATACGTATATCTTGCGATTGCAGAAGTAGCTGTAAGTGCAGTTTTGGTAAGGGAGGACAAAGGTAAACAATCTCCTATTTATTATGTTACTAAATATTTATTATGCTGAGACTAGATATCCTCAGCTAGAGAAACTTGCTTTAGCATTAGTCATGACAGCTAGAAAATTGAGATCATATTTTCAATGCCATCCTATCTCCGTTGTAACTGCATATCCTTTAAGGAATATTTTGCATAAACAAGAATTGTCAGGCAAATTAGCCAAGTGGGCAATAGAACTAAGTGAATATGACATTATTTATCAACCAAGAACAGCAATAAAGTCTCAAGTTTTAGCAGATTTCGTCACAGATTTTAATATAAAAATAATTCCTGAAGTAGAAAAGGAATTACAAATTTTTACTGGAGCTAATCCAGGTACATGGACTTTATTTACTGATGGCTCTTCAAATGTCAAAGGATCCGATTTGGTTATTGTCTTAATCCCACCCTCAGGTAAAAGTATAAGACAAGCAATTAAATGTTACCCTATTACTAACAATGAAGCAGAGAATGAAGCTGTAATTGCAGGTCTGGAACTAGCACAAGAACTCTCCATAGAGAAAATCGTGATTAAAAGTAATTCTCAACTAGTATTCAATCAGATGCAGGGAACTTACACTGCTAGAAAGGCACCAATGCAACAATACTTGGAAAAGGCACGAGAACTGGTCAGGCAATTCCAATCATGGAAGATCGTGCAAATACCCAGGGAAGAAAAAGCAGAAGTAGACGCATTGGCTAACTTTGCTTCAGTTGCAGAAGTAACGAGTGAAGAAAATGTTATTTTAATACATTTATTTCATTAAGCACTTGACCAGGATAAACATGAGGTAAGCTTCAATAATTTAACTTGGGATTGGAGAAATGAGATTGTTAATTTTTTGCAGTATGGGATCGTACCTGAAGGCAAGAAAGAATCTCAAGTGCTTCGATGAAAAGCTGCTCGTTACTGTCTAATTCGAGATTATTTATATCAAAAAATGTTTGGCGGTCCTTTAGAATGGTGCCTTGGACCCAATCAAACAGAGTACGTGATAAGAGAAGTACATGAAGGACATTGCAGAATCATGCAGGTGGAAGATCTTTAGCTAAAATACTAATCAGGGCAGGATACTACTGACCCAAAATGGAAGGGGATGCAGTAAATTTGGTAGCCAAGTGTGATAAATGTCAACGATATACCAACAATATGAATCGACCTACAGAGTTATTACATACAATTATTTCTCCACGGCCATTTATGAAGTGGGGAATGGATATAGTAGTGCGTTTATCACAAGCTAAAGGAAAGGTAAAATTTTTATTATTGTTAACAAATTACTTTCCAAAATGGGTAGAGGCAGGAGCTTTTAAGCATGTGCGAGAAAAGGAGGTGAAAGATTTCATTTGGCGAAACATTATATGCGGTTTTGGAGTTCCAAAATAAATTGTATGTGATAATGGCCCATGATTTATTGGCTCGAAAATCACAGAGTTCTTTCAAAGTTGGAAAGTCAAACGAGTAACCTCTTCACCTTACCATCCCGTGGAAAATGGACAAGCTGAGTCAACAAATAAGATTATCATAAATAATTTGAAGAAGAGATTAGAAAAAGGGAATTGGCCTGAAGAATTACCAGGAGTGTTATGGGCTTATAGAACCATAGAAAAAATAGCCACGGGAGAAACTCCATTTTCGCTTGTCTACGGTTCAGAAGCTTTAATCCCAGTTGAAATAGGAGAACCAAGCACGAGATTCACAATGGCAACGGAAGAGTCGAACGATGAGGAATTAAGAACAAACATGGATTTACTCGAACAAAGAAGAGAAGCAGCTTTAATACGGATGGCAGCACAAGAATAAATCATAGAACGATACTACAACAGAAAGGCTCACCTCAGGTACTTCAAAATTGGGGTCTTCGTTCTTAAAAATGTTTTCCAATCAACGAAAAAACTGGAGCAGGAAAGTTAAATCCAAATTAGGAAGGAACCTGTAAAGTTCGCGGTATCGCTGAAAAATTTACCTACGAGTTAGAAACCATGGATGACAAGGTCTTACCCTCAAGTTGGAATGTTGTTCATGTAAAGAAATACTATTTCTGAGCGAAAGAAATACCCACGGTCAGGTATCGTTCAATTACGATTTTTGTTTTGTACAGTTAAAATTTTACTAAGAATTTTAGATGATAGGCAAAAAGCTAGCCCACACCAAATGATGATATTAGACCTAAAAGACAAGCGGAAGCAACATTATTCTCGGTCTAAGGTTGCAACCTTTCTGATGGAAATATAAATGGTTAAGCAGTCATCATCTAAATAATATATACCTCCGAGTCCCGTATGTTTTTTCTTTTCATGAAATGGACCACATGGAAGGAATGATCAAGTGCTTGAGATTTCATACTTCAAAGCTCAAACACTTGGGGGACTACAAACATATATATAAGGGAGGCAAAAAAGACTGGAAAAGTCAAAATTCAAGTCAAGCCTAAGGTCTACCCAACAAATCGAAAGTTAAGAGCAAAGTCAAGAGCCAAAAGCGCAAGCCTGATTAAAAAATCCATAAAGAATACACTCGTGGATGTAAATTTCAAAATCTTATGAATGTTTAGGTTAACGACAATATTTAGTCATGGTTTGCAAGATATACCCTTGATTTTTTACAAATCTGTTATAGAGAAAACAGTAAAGAAAGAGTTATAGATGATACTTGAATACATGTAAAGTATTATACAATTTGAAAGTTCGAATGATACAAAACTTTCCTCAAATTTATTCAAAGAAACATGTGTGTTCCTATTTCTTCTTTCGTATGTTTACACCATTATGAAATTGAGATGTCTTTTTCATTAAGTGTCGTTTATAAAAGGGCCCTCTTTTATAAATCGTGATTGTTTCAAAAAGTCACGAAGTACCAAAGCATTTTTAATGCATAATAAATGAGTAGTACAGAAACTAAAAATAAAATATCATAGAAGTTGAACAAAAACTTAGAAATTGATATAACTTGGTTAAAACTAAGTGTAAACTTAGTCCTAACGTAATTGCCTTATACAAAAAACCCCAAAACGGACTAGGGGTAAGATTTTCCAAACATTACCCCCAAATGGGACCAGGGGTAAATCTCTAAATGTTCCACCAATAAAAAAAATACAAAGTAAAATTTCAAACTTTTTAACTTTCACTGTGGGGCAGAATCTGAACCAGTAGGATGAAGAGTGGCATCATCACCAAAAGGAAGAACAAATTGAGCAGGAGAAGGTTGAACAACAACCTCAACAGGAACGATTTCATCACCTTCGAGAATGCCAACCTCAGGTGAAGAAAGCTTTGACTCTGCTGGGTATTTTCCATCGTCTCTCTAGTCTTTGCAATCTCAGCATCAAAGTCAAAGCCTTCCCGACTTACTTCGATTAACGTTTCAAGGCGTGTGTTCAAGAAAGCCCAGCTGACATTAACAACAGATTTATCTTCAAGGGCTTCATAATATTTTTCCCACTTCCCAACTTTATCTCTCAACTCATCTTTCTCATTCAAGGCAGCATCATAAGAAACTGTAGGGGAGCAAGAGATCTCTCTAAAATCTGAACCTTGTCTGTGGATACACGAAGATCTTCTTGAATTTGCGTGAGCATTTGAACAAGCTCCCCAGAGTAAGCTTCTTTTTGGTTCAGCAAATCCTTTAAACTACTAATTTCTTCAAAAACCTTGGGAAGTTTCTCAGCGAATGAAGACTCAAGAAGATTCTTGTCTTTGCCTGCCTGATTAGAGGAGGCCTTCTCAACCACTAACTCTGCTGCCATAACCTTTACTTGCTGCTCTAAGGTGCACTTTTCTTCCTCTAAAACCTTCATATCAAGTCGAAGACCCTCGAACTGCTCTTTCCAATTGTCCGCCTTAGTGTGATAATCATTCATCAACTGCTCCGTGTGGATGATCCTCTTCATCATCTCCGTTTCGATGAGATTGATCTACACAATGAAAAGAGGAATGTGATACCAGTAAAAGAGAAATCACCTAAAATAAAGACGAATGCACAATATCATTCATCCATATTAGGGAGCTGTGAATTTCTAGTTTTGACTTCTCAACTGGGCCAATCAGTGGTTTCAGTCATACATCATCTTGGCCTGATTTCTTCAAAAGATTACCATTTTCAGGAATTTCGATAGTAACTTTTTTCATCGCCCTACTGCTACTAGAGGAACCAACTTCAACATGAGAAGTTGTAGCAGTAGGAGCAGTCAAGGAAGTCAAAATAGCCACAGGCGGAGCAGTAGCAGCAGCAGCAGGTAGGGGCAACTGAGGCAATTGGAGCAGACATGGGAAAAGAGGCAATAGGCATTTCCTCAGAAATAAAGCCAAAGCTTTCTTCATCAAACCCATGGGAAAAGAGTTGTTCAGTAGAGTCACGGTGTGCAGGAAGCATCTCTTCATCAGAACTCACTAAGGTAGCATTTTCAGTCTCGGGCATGGGAACAGAACTAGGAGGGGGAGTAGCTTCGTCATCTGAAATGACCCATCTCCTAGCCCGTGGCTTACGAACCAACGAGCCTTCGTACCGATCCTCTTCATCCTAAGAGTTCGGTGGTCTATCGGCTTTTCTTTTTGACGAAGAACTCAAGATTATCTCTTGATCCTTTTATAGAGAGAGCCTCGAAGCAGTGATATAAGCAGCACCCATACCTCGAACGGGGAAACCCTAATAAAGAAAGGGGTCAATAAGTTCCAAACTGAACATGGAGGCAAGGAAGAAAGTGAAAGAGAAAATTACTGTGAGTTTTCACTTTTCATCCAAATTTATTAGAAAGGTATTTCCACGATCTTTCTTCTATAGGAGCAACGGTTAATAATTTTTCTACCCAACCATGAAAATCAGGAATTTCCTCAACAGTTCCCATGGTTGCTGAAAAAGAAAAGTAAAACAGTTACGAGATTACAAGTTCTTCACAAAAAAAAAAAAAAAAGATTGAAAGAGAAACTTACGTGCAAAGTTCCACTTTTCAGGGAAGGGCATGTTCTCTTCACCTACTAACCACTTGTAGGAGCAGCAACAAATTGGGCATACCAGCCACGATCTTTGCATCTTAAGGGCTTACAAAACCCTCTTGCTCCTTGCCACAAGAGTAAAAATCCCATGAAAAAATAATTTGGGAGAGTAAAGATGAATCAGATGATAAAACGTGAAGGGTAAAGAAGCCAGATTTGATAAGTATCTAAGGCATGCCACATCCCTCCATACAATAGGACCAATCTGTCATAAACACACATCGAAGAAACGTCAAAACTCAATGATAACTGGATCAATAGGTGGCCTAAAACCTAATGTGAAGGGATACATATACACAAAATAAAAACCAGCTTTAAAGGAAGCAATCCTTTGATTTTCATTGGGAACCAAAATCGGGAAGTCAAATTTCCAATAGCAATCTCTCCGCACAATAAAAACTAAACCGTCAGTAATCTGGGAAGGGTAAACATCAGCACGATCGTGAGAAGTCATGGAAGTAACTTGATTCTTAATTAATTCTCTATTAGTGACAAAGGAAAGTTCAACGGGAATGATCTCATCGACAGAAGGTTCACGAAGCGGTTCACTAGAATCCCTACTTCTGAAGATCTATGTAAAGAAGAAGCCCTAGTTCTAGAAGACGATGGAGGAGTAGTGCTGGGTTGAGAAAAAGAACCACGTACAGACACTGACCCTAAACTACGTAACCTACCACCTCTCCTACTCCTGACAGGAGAAGAAGAAGGGGGAAGTTCGTCTACTATGTCAAATTTTCGAGGATCAGGATTTGAAGAAGACATAGTTATATTAGTAAGTGGCACGTAATGAAGAACAAGAGCAAATTGTGAATGAAGAATACTGTAGAAAGTTTTTTGTAAAAGCAAAGGCAAAGGATGTATTTATATGCAGAAACAACCGTCATGTAAATGAGGTAATGATGGAAACGTCATTATGAAAACAGTCACTTCGTGACTGGTGCAGGCGCAAAAAAGCCCTAAAACTCGTTGAAGAGTTGCAAAGCTAATCGATGACTGCCACGTGTCATATGCATTAAGTGGAAGTGACATACGATGAATTGGTTCAGAGGAAGATACAATGGTACGTGAGAAACGGCGGGCAAAAAATTCCCGCCTTAAATGAGATCCACTTCCCAAATATTCAATTGCTGAATAATTGGTAAGTGGGGGGACTATCTATATTGGTAAAAATAAATATTACACGTGGAATTAATTAAGTGGCTGACATGGAAAGACACGTGCATCGCTAGAAAAGCGACATCGGGAGAAGAGAATTAAAAGAGACACGAGTCACAAAAGATACGAGAAAATAACCCACGAGATGAAAAGAAACGATTGTTCAAGTCTCTTAAGTTCTTTGAAGAGGCACCGGTGGAATGAACCAAGACAGCAAAAAGGGCAGATTCATAGATCTTCAATTAATGAGTGTAAATGATTACAAACGTTATAGAATCTTCACGAACAGTTATGATTAACAATTATAACGTATCGTTAATGTCATTAATGCTCATGATGACTCGCTCATAAAGAGGGAAAAGACGTTGTACTTGAAGACCTCTATATAAGGGAAAGAAATGTCATTTGTACAGATACACTCTGATTATTATTGGAATATACTTGCTTACTTGTATTTTTCAATCAATTACTTTGACATTTCCTATTTTTATTCCTTTTTTATCGAGTGAATATTGAATTTCTTGATTATCAGTAACCCGAGTACTTCTTAAAATAGGCTTTGACTGAGAATCTAATTCTTTGGTTAAACAACTACTCCATCCAAACCCTAATTCATGCCGATAAATAAGGCTACATATATCCTTCAAAGAAGATCTCAACAATTCCATAAACTCCCGGAATATGCACAAATAGATCAAATATATGATCTATGAAATTCCATAAAACTCTTGGAATATTCATGAAGAGATCAAAGACATGTCAAATATGTCTTGCTCAAAGTTCTAGCAACATTCAAGATCCAAAATGGAGTGTTGCTACATGCTTCTTTATTATCATACATAAAAAAGATGCATATCATTATACATTAGAGAATACGCTACTAAAGCCTTCAAATTATGGATAATAAATCGGAGGAAAGAATCAAGGAAGAAACAGAATTGTAACCCGCAATGTTTATCAATAAAATCTTTTATTCTTTATAGTTGTTTATAATTGCAGTAAATTTGTTTGCAGTTACTGCTACAAGTTGTTGAATAATGAGTAGGGGTGAGCATAGTTTGGGCAAACCCGAAATTCGAATCGAAATTCGAACTTTTTTGAATATTTGGTTTGGATTTTTGGATTATGGATTCGAGTTCGGCTTTTATTTTTAAAAATTTTGGATTTTGGATTTAGGACTTCGAAATTTCGGATATCCGAAAATTCAAAATTTTTGTACCTTATATTTAGCCTTACCAGTTAGACATTAGCCCATTACGGCATTACCCATATACATACCTAATACAAATAAGTCTAAATCTCCAATAGTATGATGCCCATTAAACATTAGCCTGTATATTCAATACAAATTACTAAGTCCGATATGGGATTCTCTACTACATCAAATATAATATAGGGTTTTCTTTTCTCTCACGTCTCACCCACACAGCCACACCATACGTGCATTTATAAACACTGAAGAGTCAATGCCGAAGTTGACTGAAGATTAAATTTTGAGGTCATATTTCCCAGTTAATCTTTTAATTTATAATAGTAGAAGTTGAATCAATGTGATCTATCTCATATTCAAAACCTTTTTTTCTTGAAGATGCATTATATAAAGTCGAGAAGATATCAAAAACTAAAGCATCTTTTGATTACCATCTTTCTACTTCATTTAAATAATTATTTTTATGTCGGGTGTTTGAGCTTATAGGCTTAAAGTCAGATCCGTAAATCCGAAAAATTCAATCTGATTAATCTGAAACCGAACTTAAATAATCCGATCCAATCCGAATTTATTCGGATTGGATTTGGATTGTAATTTCTTCAATCCGAAAACCAAATATTCAAATCGCAATTTTATATTTAATCCGAACTGCCCGAACGCCCACCCGTAATAACGAGTAAATAATTGAAAACGTCATGGAAAATGACAGAAAAGGTCAAGTTAAAAGACACTAGATTTTGTTATTTTGGGTTAAAAAAAGACTCTGGTTTTGATGCAGCATGTCTCGCACAAAAATGCACTCAAACTCTCAAAGTAATGCTCCATGCGTTCTAATATAAGTTATAATTTTTATATTGATCAAATTTTATATAATTTAAATTTCAAAAAGTGAAAAATAACATATATAAATTGAGATAGACGAAATAACAGTTACACTGCACAATTTTCTTCTGTAACGGGAAACAAGTAACACCATAGATTAGAGTCATACTTTAACAGACAAGTTTAAATTTGTACATCATCAATATATGGAGTTTTTACACCATCAGGTTATATTTATTTGTTATAATAGATAAACTATTTTATTTTTAAGATTACAAATCTCATATTTTAAGAAAATTTATTTATAAATATTCTTTGAATGACCTAATAGTATATGAAATTCTTTAAACTGATAACATATATTACTTAAACTTTTAACATATCAATCATAATTGAGTCATGTATGTGTGAGTGTGTACACACAAATACACGTTTGATCTATAAATGGTCCATTAATTTATAAAGAAATGTATATTTTCAATTGCTCCTAAAAATAATAGCTGACAAAATGTATATTTTTTACTTAGTTATGTGTGTGTATATGTGTGTGTGACTCCATTTATGGCAATCAGCATGATATAATGATATTAGCAAAATAAACATGATATAATGACGAATATTCAATATCCCATTGTTTTTTTTTTGCCAAACCTATAATTAGCATGAAGATAGAGTCAAGCTTCACTAAACCACTCATTCTCAATTTTCTTGAGTTTTGGTCAACTTAAAGGAAAAAGGAAAAGATGAAAATTGAAGAGTTAAGTTGAGCAGACTTTTCCTTCGGTGCTTCATCAACAAGACGACAATGTTTATAAATAGCTTTGACTATTTTGAACCTCAAAACAAACAAAACAAGAAAGTAATTTAGCGCAAGAAAATGAAAGTAGACTACCCAAAAAATAAAAATAGAAATTTCATGGTTTACCTTTATAAAATAAATCCTGGTTTACCTAACTATTTGTATGGAAGATTGCGATTTCCAATAGTTTATTCATTAAACCAAGTTAATAAGCATGTAATTTAATTCGAGGCGGATTCAGAATTAAAATGGTATGAATTCAACCTTTAAAGTTCATAGTATTGAACTCAATATATAATGAAAGTTATGGGTTCATATTCATAGTTTATTTCAATTTCAGTGAATTTATGTATATATATTTATACTACGCGTCAAAAGTTATGAATTCAATTGAAATATATGACTACATCTGTCTAGTCTCATGATGTATAACTTAGTAATCCTTTTCGTGTGAATTTATGTGATAATATTTGACTAAATATAAAATTTTAAAAAAAGAAAGTCACTCAAGGAGTCAGTGGATGGCACACTTGGAGACAGGTAGGAAGTATATCGTGTTGTGTGTTAAAGTATATAACTGTTCAAAGGGCGGAATTATTGGAATTAAAAAATCCAGGAACTACGCTGACACGCGGTGAAAAGGAAGAGATTATATTTGTATATATTTCAATCTTCATTTTGCTTTTGTCATTTTTTAAGTTTCCTTTTCAAGACGTTGCTATCTTACAATCCAATATTCAAACCAGCAATCTAAGTGAATATAAATGTATATGCCACCCGCTGAAAAGTCTAAAAATTTCAGCGCAAATCGTCATCTTTTTTCTGGTCTACGTGAGTCCAGTCTTTCTTCTAAGATGTTCATTTTTCTTCGCTTATAGCATGCTCCAATAATACTAATAATTTCTTGTTTGGTCGTAGATTAAGCAAAAAAATCAGTTAAATTTGCACCGTATCGTTTTCATGAACGTAGTTAAATTCTTTTCAGTTTCTTGTGCTTAATTAACGTTTGTTTCCCTCTTTTTCATTCCAGGGATATTCAGTTCCTAATAAAATCTCTCCAGCAACTCATATTATAGTTCTGCTTTTACCTGCTAATGTTCTGAGTGTTAGAAACATTTTGAACATCCAAAAAGTTAGGACTTGACTAAATTCAGAACAATGGCTATGGCATCAACTGAGAAAGTGGTTCTTGGTTCAATTGCCTTTGCTGTTTTTTGGGTATTAGCAGTTTTTCCTGCTGTTCCATTTATGCCTATTGGAAGGACAGCAGGTTCACTCCTCGGTGCTATGCTTATGGTAATATTTCGCGTCTTGACACCAGATGAAGCATATGCTGCTATTGATCTTCCAATTTTAGGCCTTCTATTTGGAACAATGGTAGTGAGCATCTATTTAGAGAGAGCAGACATGTTTCAATACTTGGGGAAATTATTGGCTTGGAAAAGTATGGGAGCTAAAGATTTACTTTGCAGAATCTGTTTGATTTCTGCTATTTCCAGTGCATTTTTCACTAATGATACTTCTTGTGTTGTGTTAACTGAGTTTGTACTGAAAATTGCTAGGCAACAAAATCTCCCACCTCATCCATTCCTTTTAGCTCTTGCCTCGAGTGCTAATATTGGATCTTCAGCAACTCCTATTGGGAATCCTCAGAACTTGGTTATAGCTGTACAGAGCAAAATAACATTTGGGAAATTTTTATTTGGTATACTTCCTGCAATGCTTGTTGGAGTTGTTGTTAATGCTCTATTGTTACTTTGCATGTATTGGAATTTGTTGTCTGTTCAAAAGGATGTAGAAAATGGTACTATAGAATTAGTTGAAGAAGAGGTAGTAGTCTCTCATCGCTTTTCGCCAGCAACTATGTCACATGTTAATTCATTAGATTCGCTGGAACAGTTTACTTTGGATTCAATTAATACCAGTGGTCTAATAAATCATGCTGAAACACTTGACAATCGCGCGAAAGATTCAAAACAAGTATCAAATGATGGATCAGTTCAAACGAGGGACAAGATTGTGTCTTCAAAGACTGTCCATGGATGTGAAGAGGAGAATTTGGCTGCGACAAAGAAAAGATTGTTATGGAAAATATGTGTTTATTTGGTTACAATTGGGATGTTAATATCGTTGTTGTTGGGTTTGAATATGTCATGGACTGCTATTACAGCAGCTCTTGCACTTGTGGTTCTTGATTTCAAAGATGCTAGACCATGCTTAGAAAAGGTATTCCTTCATGTTGTCACAGAAAGTTCAATAATCACACTTTTCACTTAGGGTTGTTTGGTCGGAATACGATTTATACCGGTATATATTATGCCGGTATAAGTTATATTGGGATAAGTTATGCTGGGATTAGTTATGTTGTGATTGTTGTTTATTCATTGTTTGATATGTTGTATTAAGAATGACAATTGCATCATTTCTAAGAAGAATGTATAAGTTATACCGGTGTTAACAGGGTATTAAGGTAGTAATAAATTTTTATACCACCCTTATACCTTCTTATACCTCATACCAAACGACCCCTATAGATTTAACTTATATATACAACAATGTAATTTTTCTTTTTTACAAAACCACTTCATTTTAACATGTATTAACCGTTTGTATTCCTTTTTTCTAGGTTTTTCGGCCAACTTATCGTATAAGTTACCTGATAGTATACAGAAACTAAACTCTTTACCTACTTATATAGTAACTCCTATAGAAACTAAACATGTTCACTCTGTTCTTTCAACTATACAGGTGTCTTATTCTCTGTTGATATTCTTTTGTGGTATGTTTATCACAGTTGAGGGATTTAACAGAACAGGGATTCCAAGTGCTTTCTGGGAATTAATGGAACCATATGCCAAGATAGATCATGCTGCTGGTATTGCAGTTCTTGCTCTTGTCATACTAGTCCTCTCAAATTTGGCTTCAAATGTGCCTACTGGTTTGTGACTCTAAACTTGAACTTCCTATCTCAAATTACTACTGGGTTGACCCATATTAGCTCTAGTATTAAATTGATCACAGGCGAGTTGAGCTGGTCAAACGATTTTGGGTTGAATTTGCCACCACTATTTAGTGCCATAAATCATGCAATACATACATGATTGATATAATTAAAATAATTTGTTCTTATAGTTCTATTGCTTGGAGGGCGAGTAGCAGCATCAGCAGCAGCAATATCTCCAGCTAGTGAGAAGAAAGCATGGCTCATCTTAGCCTGGGTCAGCACTGTGGCGGGGAACCTTTCACTTTTAGGCTCCGCAGCGAACTTGATAGTATGTGAACAAGCTCGTCGCGCTCAACCCTTTGGCTACAATCTCTCATTCTGGAGTCATCTCAAATTTGGAGTTCCCTCTACTCTAATTGTTACAGCTATTGGTTTGACACTTATCAGAGGATGAAATCTGTATTTTTAGTATGCTTGTGACATGGTGATACTAAAAGAAGACTATATGTATCACATGTATAGTTTTACTTCAGTTATTCGACAAGATGTCATAATCATTGATTTCAGATTAAGAGCAGGCTTGACTGAGTTGCTTAATTCATAAATTTTTTTTTCAGAAATCAATTGGCATTAGTCATGAATCATTTGATTAGCTAGTAGTAGTGAAACGGAAAATACTTACCGAGATTTCCATGTTTACATGAGATCAAGTAATTACATTACTATAAGAGTCACAAATAAAAGTTAAAATGCATATAACTCAACTATGGTGACGTGGAGAAGTTTATATATATATATACTAGTCTCTACGCTGCACGTGTATATTAAGTTAATTATATATGAAAGTATAGAATAAAAGTTCTTGTAAATGATCAATGGATCTATCATGTACGCCTTTGATAATATATACTTAAGAATAATACAAGCTAATACCAACATATTAGTATGAGAAGTTTATTTACAACATACCCTTAATATTTAGCTAAACAAATAGTAACAAAGAATTGACTTATACTTGTAGAATAGATTGCAGTGATGCTTTTTTTGATTGAATAATTGTGTTCATTTATAAATATAGGTAGATAATATGTGAAAACTAAAGAATAAAAGTGTTAAAACAAATATGGATTTTAATGAAGATGACAAGACTATGAAACTAAAAAAAATTTAATGCATGCGCTATGCCGGCACAAGTTACTTTTTTTACGAAGAAAATCACAAAAAGTGATATATAGATTGATTCACCAACAATAATACCTTATAAATATATAAATGCAACTTCACAAAAAATTAGTCCATAATTCTTTTTCACTAAAATAAAGACCAATAATTTTAGTTAATGAATGTTACTTCGTCTTTCTTTATATAACTCATTTATTTTCTTCTTGAATTGTTTGCGTCAAAGGTCGTCAAGTAGATACAGAAGCTATTGCCACACCTGTTTTACCCTTACCTAGATCAACATCTGCTACTGTCACCGAGGATCGCCCACATGTTAGCTTTAGGGACGAGACCTCCGGCATAAATCCAAATGTATCTACCACTACTAGAAATACGGCAAAAAGTGACCAAACATTTGCGACCAAAATTGGTCTATAAAAAAAAACGACCAACGTTGGTCGCTAAATTGGATAAAATAATAAAAAAAAATTTTAAATAATTTAGCGACCACAGTTGGTCGCTATTTGGTCGATAATCCGGTCAAAATGTTGACCGGACTAGTTAGACTTGCATGGTCAAAGAAATAGTAAAATTAGCAACCACCTTTGGTCGCCAAAGTGGGACCCAATTATAAATTTTTAATAATTATATTATTATTTTAAAAAATTATAAATTTTAAATAAATAACATTTCATATTAGCGACCAAAGTTGGTCGCTTATTGTACTGGAAGAAAATAAAGACCAACATTGGTCGCTAATCTGGGACCAGATATAAAATTTTATTAATTATATTATTATTTAAAATTATAAAATATAAATAAATATAATTTAAATTTAGCGACCAAAGTTGGTCGCTTAATAAATGGGAAGCAGATAGAGACCAATTTTGTTCGCTAATCTGGGACCCAGTTCTAACGTTTAACAATTATGTTATTATTTTAAATATTTTAAAATATAAAATAAATCTGATTTATATTTAGCGACCAA
>ML419478.1:38825-52617 GCA_005239525.1 Nicotiana knightiana
ATTTAACTTTTAACTTGAGAGGTTCATGCTTTTAATATAATATATAATATATATATATATTAAAAGCATGAACCTCTCAAGTTAAAAGTTAAATGGGCCTATGGGAACACAGGAAAACTCGTTGCCATAGACAAGTAAACCGTTACAACTGCACTATTGCAACAACTTATGGTCTGATCCATCAGGTCACATGCCTATAGCTCTATAGTAGTGGTTTGTGTAACGGTTTGACTAACCGTTGCTATAGCGCCATCTATCGCAGCGGTTCTTTCTCTTTTTGATGCAACGAGTAATTTTACTCTACTACAACGGTCCAAAACCGTTACCTTATTATTTAATACAACAGTTATACAAGTCATTGCAATGGATATTTAAGGATATTACAACGGTTTTCTAACACTATTGCAACGGATTTTTCTATCGCTACAGTTTCATATGGACTCATGACAATTGAGAAAAAGCTATTGCAACGGTTTGAATTACGCGGCGCAACGATTTACAAATCCTATTGGAAGGGCTTGCATGAGCTATTGCAACAATTTATACTATCTACTGAAATGTATTTTTTGCCTATTACAATAGGCTATCGTAACAGCTTAATCGAAATAATAATATACCTTAGTTTAAATAGGCAAAATACACAAAATACACACTTTTTGTGGACAAAAATCATCTTACACACTCACCCTTTTAAAAGTGTGTTGAAGGCACTCTACTTTTTTCTTGACCAATTTGCCAAATTATGTGTGATACACGCACCAATTAAGTCTTGACACGTGTCATAACTCAAGAAAAACAAACTTCATTCCCATCCTAAATAAATATCTTTTCTTCATTAAAATTTTTCCTCTATTAAAATCCACTAGAATAATCCCTCCAAATAAGAGGTCCTCCATTTTCCTCCATTATCCTCTCATTTCACACCCAACAGCTGCCCAACTCGTCTCTCACCACCATTAGCCACCAAACAACTCGAAGCTGGTCAGAGTTGCTGGCTGGCTGGCCAAAATCGCTCCCTTGCCTATTCCAGATAATCGGATCTGGAGGAAACTCGCCGAAGAATGGTCAGATCTTTTCTAGTTTTGCCAAATTTGATAAGAAGCAGAGCTTCTCCATCTTTTTCTTAATTTATTATTGCGTCTCTTCTTCTCACCTTTTTGTTTCATCTGAATATAGGCCGGAAAATTAAAGACTCAGGTGACCCATAGTTTTGAAGTCGGTTGTTTGTTTCTGTCACGACCCAAAATTCACTAAATATCGTGATAGCGCCGGACACCACTATCAGGCAAGCCAACAATAAATAATTCATTTGGTTCTCATTTTAATATTTAAGAAAACATATTTTACTTCAATTTACCAGCAAAAGATAGAGTACACTGAATAATAATGATACTTTTTACAAATTCAATACTGAACAACCTATAATTTATCCTAAAACACGGTGTCATAAGTGCATGAGCATTAACTAGGAATATAAAATAAAATATAACATCTGTCCGGAATACAAATTTGGACAGAAAAAATATAAATACTCTGAAGGAGACTCCGGTGGCTGCGGATCGCAAGATAGAAGTGCAGCTCACCTAAGTACCCACAATAACCATGCCTCTGCTCTTACAGGACCACAAGACACATATGAACCTGCACAAAATGTACAGCAAGTGTAGTATGAGTACGTAAATCAACGCGTACCCAGTTAGTATCTAGTCTAACCTCGAAGAAATAGTGACGGGGGGTCGACTTCGACACTCACTATAGGCTATCATTAAAATGCCAATATTATAATTGAACAAGAATTATATGAAACAGCTGAAGGCTCAAAAATCAAAAAGTAAATAAGCATATTCCTTATTATTTAGGAAATCTCCATTTCTGATTTCGTCATTTAACAATTTATATCTCATGTAAAGAAGCAATATCAATTATTATTAGTTCTGAAGATCTATCATGCGCAAGGCATGCCGAGGACGTACAACCCGATTCAACATATAAATTTAAACTGTGCACTGCCGAGAGTCGAGTAGTGCGAACAATAGATGCATCTATTAACCTGCTGAGGCGAACGACCCTCTTCCATGAGAGCAGTGGAAATTTACCCCGCTTGTGGAATATATTTGCGAAGAGGTTACACATAGATTTATCACATTTCTTCAATTATTTTCAAAAATATAGAGTTCAAACGAAAAGTTCCGAGTCCCAAAATCATCAATTTCAACTCTTTTAGAGGTATTTATTAAGCATATTCGATCTCAATTTCTTTCAAGGCAAATAATAAACAAAATCAAATAACAGTATCAACAAAGAATGGTGTAAACCTAGAAATACCTAGACTTAGGCATAATTAGTAGCTACATACGGATTTTCGCCACTTCGTTCATACGTATCCTCCCGCAAGTAAGAGCACACATAAAATTAGTTCACCTATGGGGTTAGTTCCCTCTTAGAAGGTTAGAAAGGAGACTTACCTCGCCCGAAGTTCCATCATCGGCTCCCCAGTCCTTCCAACAACTCAAACTAATGCCCAACACTCCAAAACTAGTCAATAAACGTGTGAATCCATAAATATACACTCCAATACATATTATAATCCATTATAACAATTCCTAACTCGGCTTGAAAAGTCGATAAAAATCACCATGAGGCCCACGTGCCCGGATTCCGAAACTTTTCGAAGATAAACTTTACCTATAACACCACGAACTCAAATATATAGTTTATTCCAAATTCCATGTCCAATTTCGTTGTCAAAATCCAAAAATACCAATTCATAGGTTTTTCTTCAAAATCCCAAATTTCTACAAATTTTCATATCTAAATACATATATAATCCAAGTATTAACTTCCAATAGGTGGGAATCACTTGTATTGACTTAGATGATGAAGATGGAGCTCCAAAATCGCTCTAAGACCGGTTCCCATAGTGGAAATGAGATGATAGTGAGTCAAACACTCGTTTTAAAGAAACACACTGCCCAGCCCGTCTTCCGCACTTGCAGACCAACAATCGCTTCTGTGGCTCCGCATGATCAGTCAAAAATTCCGCTCCTGCAGCCCTCGCTGCCCAGCCAAGACTCGTACCCGCGGACAAAATGCTGCATCTGTGCAAACCGCTTTTGCGTTGGGCTTCGCTTATGCGCCTCTCTTGGCCACTTCTGCGACTCCGCACCTGCGGCCAAAACCCGGCAGGTGCAATTACACTTGATACAGTTGCCTCAGCCTTCCCTTAGTCAAAAACTTGCTCCGTTAACCGTCAGGGACCCACCCAAGGCCCCCGGAACCTTAGCCAAATATACCAACATATCCCAAAACACATTACGAACTTAGTCGAGCCTTCAAATCACATCAAACAACAAACCATGAATAGCATTCCAATTCAAGCTTAATGAACTTTAGAACTTCAAACTTCTACATTCGATGCCGAAACCTATCAAATCACGTCCGATGACCTCAAATTTTGCACACAAGTCGCATTCGACATTACAAACCTACCCCAGCTTCTGGAATTGGATTCTGACCCTGATATCAGAAAGTTCACTCCCGGTCCTACTTTTCAAAACCTTCAAATTTCTAACTTTTTCCATAAGACCTCGAAATGACCTACGGACCTCCAAATCCACTTTCGGACGCGCTCCCAATACCAGAATCACCATTTGGAGCTATTCTCAAACTCAGAATCCCAAACAGATATCGATAACATTGAAGTGCACTTCAGCCCAAATTCATGAAATTCTTCCAAGATGCCAACATTCCACAATAGACGCTGAAACGCTCTCGGGCCATCCAAAACCCGATTCAGGTATACACCCAAGTGCAAAATCATCATGCAAATATGTGGGAACCTTCAAATCTCGATTCCCAAGTCCTTCACTCAGAAACCCAACGATAGTCAATTCTTCCAACTTAAAGCTTCCGAAATGAGAATATTCTTTCCAAATTGTCACGACCTAAAATACATAAGGTCGTGATGGCGCCGGACATCATTGTTAGGAAATCCAATCATTAATTAATTGAAATAATTTTCGATTTTAACATTTATGAAAAACATTTCCTTTCAGTTTATTACATATTAACTAAATAAAATCTGTTAAGTAAAACAACGGTTTGAATATTACACTTTAGCAAATATATCCCAACAAATCCCAGAACCCGGTGTCACAAGTACATGAGAAATTTCTAAGAATTTATACAATCATCACAAACCCGTCCAGTTATACCTAACCTGTTCCAAAACATAATGCAGACTTGCTCGAGGCCTCAAATCACATCAATCAACATCGAAATCACGAATCGCACCCAAATCCCAACTTTATGAACTTAGAAATTTCTAACTTCTACATCAGATGCCGAAACCTATCAAATCACGTCCGATTGACCCCAAATTTTTCACATAAGTCATATTCGACATTACGGACCTGCTTCAACTTCCTGAATCGCATTCCGACCCCGATATCAAAATTTCAACTTCCGGTCGGATTTCTCAAAAACCTTCAAATTTCTATCTTTAGCCAAATGAATTCAAAATGACCCACGGACATCCGAATTCACTTCCGATCGCGCTCCCAACTCCAGAATCACTATACGGAGTTATTCCCCGACTCAAAATCCCTAACAGATTCTGAATCTTCCAAAGCCTAACTCTGGTCCGATAGGGCCAACTTTTGCACACATTCATCAAATCCCATGCACAATCACCATTTACTCCTTACCCTTACGGTAATAACTTGCCAACACGCCGACAATCCACAACCCTATGATAACACAATCCTGCAACCCAACTGCAAACGGTGGGACTCCCCCACTTAGCCCGAAGCTACTCCTTGCACCACTCTAGACCCTGCCGAGATCCTTTCTCCTTTGATAACACAATCTTTCTCAACCAATCCGTCCAATTCTTCCAAATTCTCTTGCTAGCACTCCCTAAATACTCAAATTCTCTAGCATCATTCACACATTCTGCCTCCTACCGAATAGCCACTAGAACCCCTCACAGAGACCTGCCAACCATGCCACCGCTAACCTATTCACAGGAGATAACCCACTTGTGGAAATCACCCGCGTACACATTTCAATGACGCTGAAATGCACGCTCTCTACGACTTCAATAGCCCATCTACGCCCTGCTTCATTTACCAACTTTACTAGTCCGTCCGCTCCTCATGGACATCCATTAAATGCGCAACAATATCTTCAAATTCCAAGCTATGATGTCGCTCCCCGACTTTGCGACTGCTCGACTTCCGCTTCTTACACCTGGCCTCCTAGAAATGGAACCACCGCCTAGCCTCACTTCAAGATCATTCTCTGTAGCTCTCAAACCAACAGATCACCACAACTTCAAGCTCTCCGAATATCATCTTTCTCTAGCTGCCTTCATTATCAACACTTATCCGGTACTGAACCACCGCACCTCATGGTCTCTGCCAACCGCATTCTTCAATACTTCTTCTCAATACTCTGACCCCACGCAACCGAAGAAACCATATCATCGACAAACTTAATGCATTCCATTAGATCAATGGCGACGACTTCACGTCACATGTACATATCCCACCTCACTTGAAGACACCAAGCCTTACTACTTTATCAACCCCAACCGGACCATTTATAATCCAAATGACTTTCCTCTACCGGCACTAGAATACCAAAATCTCGAAACCACACTCCGAGAAGACCTCCCTTCAAACCATTCATCACCCCCAATATACGGGCAAACATTCTATCATCATATTGACATCGCGCGATAACCAATCGCAAGCATCATCACTACCTGAGCATAGCCTTAAGGCTCTCAGAAGCACAACTACTGAGCTGAAACAACATATTATTCTTTTGCAAGGCCATAACAACAACCCCAACCAATTACACATGGAAACATCTCGAATTACATCCGTAGCACCATTTCAATTCCTCAAATTTTTCCTAATTCATAGCAAGCACTTCGTAACGCGTAAGATTGAGTAGGAATGAACATACGCATAAGCCTCAAAGGAATCAAATCGCACGATGAGGAATCAAGAAGGGAAGTACTCCTAACAACCCTGTAGCCTCTCGAAGATAAGTACAGACGTCTCTGTACCGATCTGCAAGACTCAACTAGATTTGCTCATGACTCGTGATACCTAAGGGAACCTAGAGCTCTGATACCATGTTGTAATGAACCAAAATCCATAAGGTCGTGATGGCGCCGGACATCATTGTCATGCAAGTCAATCATTAATTAATTGAAATAATTTCCGGTTTTAACATTTATGAAAAATATTTCCTTTCACTTTATTACATATTAACTAAATAAAATCTGTTAAGTAAAACAATGGTTTGAATATTTCACTTTAGCAAATATATCCCAACACATCCTAGAACCCGGTGTCACAAGTACATGAGAAATTTCTAAGAATTTATACAATCATCACAAAGCCTGTCCGAAATACAAATTGGACAAGGAAATTTAAAATGAAAATAAATACAGTGCGAGGGAGACTCTGTCAGCTGCGGATCGCCTCTGGATGATGCAGCTCGCCTAAGTCTCCAAATCCTCCACATTGCCATGAAAGTACCTGTGCAATAAAATGCACAACAGGTGTAGCATGAGTAGAAAAATACCGTGTACTTAGTAAGTCGGCCTCCTAACTTCAGAGAGTTAGTGACGAGAGGTCAAATTAGACACTTGCTAAAGGTCAATTTAGAATATTCAAGTGTGACACTAAGCATGATTATCATAGGTAATTTATTTAAATCAGGAATAATTATTGTCAACTCCGTTCACATTTAACACTTTATATCTTCGTCATATTACTAACAATTAATCAAAATGGGTGATTTAATCAAATAACAATTAATCAACGGGAAGGAACAACTTATTCTAAAATTCTTTAATAACTTTAAATCTCTGTCATTTCAATTGACAACTAAAAATCCCTAGCCAGTAATCAGGCAAAAATCATAGCAACTACGCAGTAGATATCATGCGCAAGCAATGCCGAGGTTCGAACGGAGCGGACCAACAATAATAAATTGTGCACTGCCGAGGGTCGAACGGCTCGAACCATAGATGCATCTATCTGCCCCATTCGCGAATCGATCATGCGACGCAGTTATACATAAAATAATAAGGCTAGCCTGCTCGCGAATCATACCTGCGACTCAGGTTCTCATATGAATACACACAAATACAGGGTCATCCTGCTCGCGAATCATACATGCGACTCAGGCACTCGAAGTTATACATGTCCACACAATAAGTCCACATTTTTATCAAGAAAGCAGTTTTTTTTCTCAGGAAAGTGGTAAACTTCTTTTTTTATGGGACATGAAATATAGATCTTAAATCTTTGTTTTGAAACTCATTTGTCAATTTTAATGATATTCCATAATATAACCCTACCAGGTATACAATTATCCACGGAGGAATCAATCCTCTTTCTAGATGATTAAAAAAATGAACTCTAGTCTTCTTTTAGATATTCATTTACGATTTCGATTATATTAGCAGTTTAGTATTACAGACAGGATTACAGGTACAACACGTAAGGCATGCTAGTGGGTCCTAGACTACCCGTACATGGCATAATAGTAGCTACGCACGGACTCCCGTCACCTCGTGCGTACATAGACCCCGAAGATAATAGCACATACTTAATTAATTCACCTAGGGGGACAATTTCCCCTCACAAAGTTAGAAAGGAGACTGACCTCGCTTCAAAATTCCACAACCAGCTTCCAAGCCCTTTCAACGACTCCAACGGATGCACAACGCCCCAACACTATCCAAATAACGGCAAACCAATGAAAATATACTCTAATATTTGCAACAGTTCCAACTTATATAATTTCCCAACCCTGCTTAGTGAAATGACCAAAAAGACCTCAGGCCCCCGCGCCTGGAATCCGAAACTTCTCGAAGATATATTCTACCCATAGCCTTACTAACTCAAATATACGATTTATTCTACATTCCATGCTCAATTTCGTAGCTAAAAATCCAAATTACCATTTCTAAGTCTTTCCTCAAAAATCCCAATTCCCCTACTAATTTCCATGTCTAATCCATGCATATAATCTTGTATTTAACTTAGAAACATGAAGGAGTTACTTACCTTGACAATGCATGAAGAAATCCTCTCTTTGAAGCCTCCCAAGATCGTCCAAACCAAGAGAAAAATGAAGAAATGGCCAACAAATTCTCGATTTTAAAACATTCTGCCCAGGCCATATTTCACACCTGCGATCAAACTCTCGCACCTGCGATTCCGCAGGTGCGACCAAACCTCCACACCGGCGGCTTTTCCAAAACTCAAGCCAACCTCGCACCTGCGCCTCATAACCAGCGTCTGGGACCCCGTAATACCATCACACCTGCGTTCCCAGCCAGACCACAAGTTCTTCGCACCTGTGGTGCGATATCCGCACCTGCGGCTCCACACCTGCGGCCAAATTCTCGCAGGTGCGGCACACCAGATGACAGCAAATTCCAGCTTTCTTCAAACTGTCAACTTGATCCGTTAACCACCCGGAATCCACCCGAGGCCCCCGGGACCCCATCAAATTATACCAGCCTGTTCCAAAACATAATGCGGACTTGCTCGAGGCCTCAAATCACATCAATCAACAACAAAACTACGAATCGCACCCAAATCCCAACTTTATGAACTTAGAAATTTCTAACCTCTACATCCGATGCCGAAACCTATCAAATCACGTCCGATTGACCCCAAATTTTCACACAAGTCATGTTCGACATTACGGACCTGCTCCAACTTCCGGAATCACATTCCGACCCCGATATCAAAGTTTCCACTTCCGATCGAATTTCTCAAAAACCTTCAAATTTCTATCTTTAGCCAAATGACTTCAAAATGACCTACGGACATTCGAATTCACTTCTGATCGCGCTCCCAACTCCAGAATCACCATACGAAGCTATTCCCAGACTTGGAATCCCAAACAGACATCAACATCACTGAAATGCGCTTCAAGCCAAACTCGGGAAATTCTTCAAAAATGTTGACTTCCATATTATACGCCGAAACGCTGCCGGGTTACCCAAAACCCGATCCGGACATACGCACAAGTCCGAAATCATCATATGAACCTGCTGGAACCTTCAAATCCTGATTTGGAGGTCGTTTACTCAAAATTCCAATCTTTGTTGATTCTTCCAACTTAAGGCTCCTGAAATGAGAACTTTCTTTCCAAATCAACTCTAAACTTCCCGAAATTCAGTTCCGACCACGCCTACAAGTCATAATACCTGAAATGAAGCTGCTCATGGGCCCTAACTGCGAAACGACGCGCTAGAGCTCAAAACGACCAGTCGGGTCATTACACAAATCAACTCTAAACTTCCGAAATTCCAATTCCGACCACGCGTACAAGTCATAATACCTGAAGTGAAGCTTTTCATGGCCCCAAATTGCCGAACAATGCGCTAGAGCTCAAAACGATCGATTGGGTTATTACATTCTCTCCCACTTAAACATACTTTCGTCCTTGAACGTGGTAAGAACTTCCCTGGAGTTATCGAAAATCACCGATCAACACCTCGTGCACCTACTCGTGCTACCACAACCCACTTGAGAACATTAGCGCGAGCAAACCTGAAAATCCTCTCTTTTATCTAGTCAAATAAGCCTTAGAACCAGATTCCAACATCTGAAATACTCTGCCAGGTTTGTTTCCAACATACGAACACCGTATCCATCACTACACGATGCACCAATACATGATTGCATTCTTTTACCGAGTTCCCACCATGCACCGTATTATTCACATGACCATGATGACATTCCTTGACAATAATAGCCGAAATACCCTCAATTTGATGCCCACAAAATACCTCATGAAGAATATAAGTCCCGTTTCAGCTCCCGCAATACTGCCACGACAGGAGAGAGATATAGGAACTCGTAACCACCCGGCGAACCACAATTCATGGAGTCTCTCCTTCCAACAAGAACCATTATCTCATTCTGAACTGAATATTGATATTTACTCTTTAATGTGCCTTACATAAATCTGATCGCAGTGATCCCATGTCCAATAACCTCGTCTCACCTAGTACAAGCCGCTTAGGCAATAAGCCACCTCTAACATTGCGAAAAGTCTCACATAATGCCACAGTGTGCCAACAAGCTACAAACTCGAATGTGATACACAAGGGAACGAACTCTGGGAAGAACTACTCAACCCACGTGACTAATTTAAACAATAAAAAAAGATATTATGAACCTTTCTCAGGAAATGAGAGGCAAACCACACAATAATAGATATGGGAAACTATACTTAACATCACACTGTTGCGGCGTGCAACCCGATCTAACCATGATACTGTCACGCCCCGAAATCACCCCATCGGGACGTGATGGTGTCTAACGTTGAACCCGCTAGACAAGCCAACGTATATAGCTAGACTAACATGAGAATCTCAACTTTTCAGAATAAGCTAAAACACTTCGAAATTTACTCAGCGGAATAAATATAGTTTAAGCTAAGTAAATACAATCACAATATAACGACGCAAAATTTCCCAAAACCTGGAGTCACAAACTCACGAACTGTCTAAGAGTGCTAAATACAAGTCTGAAAGGAAATACATGTATGCCTTCGAAACTAAAGGAAAAACAAGACAGAATCGAAGACAAGGGGATAGAAGAGACGCTAAGGCCCACGAACGCCAGCGGGTATACCTTGAAGCCTCTGTGATGAACTGGAAGACACTCCCACTAATGATGTCCTCCAGGTCCGGCTGCGTAATCTGCACAACATAAAAGAAGTGCAGGTGTAGCATCAGTAAACCGACCCCATGTACTGAGTAAGTGCCTGGCCTAACCTCGGTGAAGTAGTGACGAGGCTAGAACCAGACTACCAAATAAAATTGTGCAGTTCAAATAAATATATATACATATATACAATGAATAGGAAATATAGGGAGAAAAGAATTAACAAAGGAAGGGGAACATGCTGTGGGGAGATGACAATTTCATATAAGAAATCTTAATAAGGAAGGAACAACAAGCCAGCATATCAATAAGGACAAGAAATCACAAACTTGCACGACATCACCCTTCGTGTTTTTACTCTCGTCCTCACTATGCAATGTATAATATAATCAATGTAAATCATGGCACGGCATCACCCTTCGTGCTTTTACTCTCGTCCTCACTATGTAATGTATAATATAATCAATGTAAATCATGGCACGGCATCACCCTTCGTGCTTTTACTCTCTTCCTCACTATGTAATGTATAATATAATCAATGTAAATCATGGCACGGCATCACCCTTCGTGCTTTTACTCTCTTCCTCACTATGCAATGTATAATGTAATCAATGTAAATCATGGCACGACATCACCCTTCGTGCTTTTACTCTCTTCCTCACTATGTAATGTATAATATAATCAATATAAATCATGGCACGGCATCACCCTTCATGCTTTTACTCTCTTCCTCACTATGCAATGTCTAATGTAATCAACGTATATCGGTACGGAATGGTACATGGTACGGCACGGCATCACCCTTCGTGTTTTACACTCTTTCCTCACAATGTCAAACAATGCACGGCATCACCCTTCCTGCTTTAATACTCTTCCTCACCCAAACAACAATCACAAACAGGGCAAGGGAGTAAACAGAACAGATATAGAAATCCCAGCAAGGGAACAATAACAAAAATATCAACATCCCAGCAAGGGAGACAATATCAAACAATGCACGACATCACCCATCGTGCTTTACTCTCATACTCACCAAAACAAGTGCACGATATCACCCTTCGTGCTTTAACACTCTTCCTCACCAAAACAACAATCACAAGCAACGGGCAAGGGAGTAAACATAATAGAATTAGAAACCCCGCAAGGGAGAAAATATCAAACAATTAAATCCCGGCAAGGGAGACCATATCAAACAATTAAACAATTAAATTCCGGCAAGGGTATATTTCAATAGCTCTTTCTCTTGCTTTCACTTTCATTTCCATGATTTATTCTATCACTTGAGCCAACGCTCCAAAGACTGTAATATTTCATATTTCTTCATTATTCATTTCACAATCTGAGNTGAAGCATGGACACATGAAAGACTGGATGTACGGATGATAAGCTAGGTGGAAATGCCATTCTATATGCCACCTCTCCCACTAGATGAAGAATCTCAAACGGACCAATGAATCTAGGGCTAAGCTTGCCCTTCTTCCAAAAATTCATCACGCCCTTCATAGGCGACACTCGGAGCAATACTCGCTCACCAACCATGAAAGCCACATCTCGAACCTTGCGATCTGCGTAACTCTTTTTCCTGGACTGAGCTGTACGAATNTCCAATGCTCCAAAGAATGTAATTATCTCATATATCTTCATAATTCTCTTCACAAGTTGAGCCAATGCTCCAAAGATGTTTAAAGAATACAATTCCCTTCACATATTCTTCACAACATATAGAAATTATCAATTAAGCATGGGAATTACCACAAAATCAGAATATTCACAATATAAGGCCTCACGGTCATCTAGACACCAATGTATAGATACTCACACAACATCCCACGAACTTACCCGTGCGATCAAATCGCCAAGACAACATCACACACATAGAATCACACCTCAATATCCATGAAATCTATCAAATCTCCTAAGGCATCAATTTTTTTTCCATTTTGAAGCCCGAAACACGACAAACGAAATCTTATTTCAACCAAATTTTGCAGAAAGTGCTTTAAACATATATAAGACCTCTACCGGGCACCGAAACCAAAATACGGGCCCGATACCTTTACTTTCTAATCAGATTTCATTTTCGATTTTCCTTAAATATTTTCGAAAAATAATTTTACTAAAAAATTCATTTCTCGGGCTTGGGACCTCGGAATTCGATTCCGGGCATACGCCCAAGTCCCATATTTTCCAACGGACCTCTGAGACCGTCAAATCACGGGTCCAGGTCCGTTTACCCAAAATGTTGACCGAAGTCAAATTTATTCATTTTAATATCAAATCTTAGCATTTTTCACAGAATTTCATATTTAAGTTGTCCGGCTACGCGCCCGAACTGTGCACACAAATGGAGGCAATTACAAATGAGGTTCTTCAGGACCTCGGAAGTACGGCATGGGTAATAACATAGGTGATGACCCTTTGGGTCGTCACATTCTCCACCTCTAAAACAATCGTTCGTCCTCGAACGGACAGAAGAAGGAAGTACCTGAGTCGGAAAATAAATGAGGGTAACGGCTCCGCATATCGAACTCGGACTCCCAGGTCGATGCCTTAGGAGGCTGACCTCTCCACTGAACACGAACAGAAGGGAAACTCTTGGATCTCAACTGACGAACCTGCCGGTCTAGAATAGCTACCGGCTCCTCCTCATAAGATAAGTCCTTGTCCAACTGGACAGTGCTGAAATCTAACACGTGGGCTGGATCGCCGTGATACCTCCGAAGCATGGACACATGAAAAACTGGATGTACGGCTGATAAGCTAGGAGGCAATGCAAGTCTATAAGCCACCTCTCCCACTCGATCAAGAATCTCAAACGGACCAATGAACCTAGGGCTAAGCTTGCCCTTCTTCCCAAATCTCATCACGCCCTTCATATGCGACACTCGGAGCAATACTCGCTCACCAACCATAAAAGCCACATCTCGAACCTTACGATCTGCATAACTCTTTTTCCTGGACTGAGCTGTACGAATCCTATCCTGAATGATCCTGACCTTGTCCAAGGCCTCCTGAACCAAATCTGTACCCAACAACCGAGCCTCTCCCGGCTCAAACCATCCAACCGGAGATCGACA
>ML419478.1:58927-91950 GCA_005239525.1 Nicotiana knightiana
ATATATACAACGAATAGGAAATATAGGGAGAAAACAATTAACAAAGGAAGGGGAACATGCTGTGGGGAGATGACAATTTCATATAAGAAATCTTAATAAGGAAGGAACAACAAGCCAGCATATCAATAAGGACAAGAAATCACAAACTTGCATGGCATCACCCTTCGTGCTTTTACTCTCGTCCTCACTATGCAATGTATGATATAATCAATGTAAATCATGGCACGGCATCACCCTTCGTACTTTTGCTCTCGTCCTCACTATGTAATGTATAATATAATCAATGTAAATCATGGCACGATATCACCCTTCGTGCTTTTACTCTCTTCCTCACTATGTAATGTATAATATAATCAATGTAAATCATGGCATGTCATCACCCTTCTTGCTTTTACTCTCTTCCTCACTATGCAATGTATAATGTAATCAATGTATATCGGTACGGAATGGTACATCGTACAGCACGGCATCACCCTTCGTGCTTTACACTCTTTCCTCACAATGTCAAACAATGCACGGCATCACCCTTCGTGCTTTAACACTCTTCCTCACCCAAACAGCAATCACAAACAGGGGCAAGGGAGTAAACAGAACAGATATAGAAATCCCGGCAAGGGAACAATAACAGAAATATCAACATCCCAGCAAGGGAGACAATATCAAACAATACACGGCATCAACCTTCATGCTTTACTCTCATTCTCACCAAGACAAGTGCACGGCATCACCCTTCGTGCTTTACTCTCATACTCACCAAAACAAGTGCACGGCATCACCCTTCGTGCTCTAACACTCTTCCTCACCCAAACAGCAATCACAAACAACGGGCAAGGGAGTAAACATAATAGAATTAGAAATCCCGGCAAGGGAGACCATATCAAACAATTAAACAATTAAATCTCGGCAAGGGTATATTTCAATAACCCTTTCTCTTTCTTTCACTTTCATTTCCATGATTTATTCTATCACTTGAGCCAACGCTCCAAAGACTGTAATATTTCATATTTCTTCATTATTCATTTCACAATCTGAGCCAATGCTCCAAAGACGTAATATCTCATAATTCTTCACTATTCATGTTACAATTTGAGCCAATGCTCCAAAGGATGTAATTATCTCATATATCTTCATAATTCACTTCACAAGTTGAGCCAATGCTCCAAAGATATTTAAAGAATACAATTCCCTTCACATATTCTTCACAACATATAGAAATCATCAATTAAGCATGGGAATTACAAGAAAATCAGAATATTCACAATATAAGGCCTCACGGTCATGCTAGACACCAATATATAGATACTCACACAACATCCCACGAACTTACCCGTGCGATCAAATCGCCAAGACAACATCACACAAGTAGAAGCAAACCTCAATATCCATGAAATCTATTAAATTTCCTAAGGCATCAATTTTTTTTCCATTTTGAAGCCCGAAGCACGACAAACGAAATCCGATTTCAACCAAACTTTACAGAAAGTGCTTAAAACATATATAAGACTTGTACCGGGCGCCGGAACCAAAATACGGGCCCGATACCATTACTTTCTAATCAGATTTCATTTTCAATTTTCCTTAAATATTTTTCGAAAACAATTTTACTCAAAAATTCATTTCCCGGGCTTGGGACCTCGGAATTCGATTCCGGGCATACGTCCAAGTCCTATATTTTCCTACGGACCCTCCGTGACCGTCAAATCACGGGTCCGGGTCTGTTTACCCAAAATGTTGACTGAAGTCAAATTTATTCATTTTAATATCAAATCTTAGCATTTTTCACAGAATTTCATATTTAAGCTGTCCGGTTATGCGCCCGGACTGCGCACACAAATCGAGGCAATTACAAATGAGGTTTTCAGGACCTCGGAAGTACGGGATGGGTAATATTGTAGGTGATGACCCTTTGGGTCGTCACATATACCATTGCGGCGTGCAACCCAATCCGATCATGATACCCTTCATTACAAGAATTCGAGCTTTTAGTGGTGACGAAGTCGCTACTAAAGCATTAAAAGTCGCCACTAAAACCATTTAGTAGCGACATTCTAGTCGCTCCAAGTAACACCGTTACCGAATGTTACTTGTGACGATTCTTGGATATCGCCACAAAATTTGTGGCGTTTGGGGGTAAATCGCTGCTGATGATGGACTTTTAACAGCGACAGTACTCGCCACAAAAGGGATCATACCATTAGTGGTTGTTCAGATCGCCACATTAAGATTATGTTTAGTAGCAATATTGGTCGCCACATACACTAAATTTTAGTGACAAAATTGGTCGTCCCTATAACTTATTTTTCCAACTGATTCTACTTCTTAAAAATTATTAAGCTGCAGCAATATTTTTAACTAATATTACACAAATTTATTAGAGAAATTCATTAATATTGAAAAGACGCCATTAAAACTTCTATCAAACAGAATGATCAAGGAACATTGTAAAAATTCATAATAAATAGGAATTCTATACATATGAAATGCCAAATAAAAAAAGCAACACAATTCAAATGTCTTCGAGCTCTTCCTTGGCTAGTTTCATTTCATTTTGAAGAATATGACCTTAGAATGCAACAACAAACTTTCATAAGAGGATAACATTGGCTGCCCACCAAGTGAGGCTCCTTTTGTACAGTTTCATAGGAAGGCACATTATTATCTTCAGCGTATTGGTTACTACCTACAAAAGAAATTCAGGGTGATTTGTTTGAAATATAGATACCATGAAATGAAATGATGTAGTCATGCCAATGTTTTTTTAAATATTACGACAATAATGATGACTAAAATTATTTTCTTTCATGTGCAAGTGCTAAATATTAAAACAAATCAACACATATTAACAACAGATGGAAAATTATAAGGAATTAAAACTTTCTCTACTGATTATTTACTAATCGTATTCTCTGTAAAAGAACAAATTTCCTAAATACCATATCATAGTGCACATTAATGGAAGTGTAGTTTGAAAACATTAAGATTTGAAATAATTCCTGAGTTGATGGAGAACATGAGTCATGTTTCATATTTTCAGATTGTCCTACTTTTCACTATGTTCTCTCTCTGTTTCTCATAAAAGGTGCTCTTCCAACTACAATTTACTAATTTTAAAGTGCAACTACTAGATGGTGAACTACAAAGTGAAGTCCCATATGCTAAAAGGTGAACAGACATTCAGGCAACGTGCAGATTCTTTGTTCATTTTCAGAAACAAGTGTTAAAAATTGACTAACATAAATGAGCTACCAAGGAGTCGTGAGTCGTGACAAAGCCTAGTTGAAAAGTGTAAGTATCACTAAGTGGTCTTCTTACTAAAAACGATCATTAGCGCTGCAATTCTTTGGTGTCTCACTGATCACACAAAGTCAGAAGCTTTGGAAGGGAAAATGCATGGCCAACAATCTGGAAGATGAAGTGATAAGTGAAAGAAGAAACTTGGCATACACATCACATAACCAGTCAATAGATGCAGTGTAATTCCTCTGGTACGACTTATCAGGCCTACAACTGTGACTCTATAAACAGCATTATGTGATCTATAATGTTCCTGCGATTAGCAGTTTTGATCAAGTGATACAATTGCTCATTTCTAATTGGTTTCTAAACAAGAAGATCCTCAGGTAGTAAAAGGTTTAACAACGACAAATTTAATTCGGGCAACTTACAAGTGTCTTAAGTCACTTCTTACCCATATGCCTATGGCTTCATTGTATCATTTTAGTCTTCTAAGAAACTTAATTTAACCACAGAGAATCAAAAGGTGAGCGTATCCTGATATACGGAAGCTGCTAGAGATGGAGGCTAAGATGATCATGGAAAGAACTCTAATAGCCCAACTGTATGACAAATGCAAAGAGGCAAAAGCTGTAACATTACTTGATTCATGATCGCACTTTACCTTTGAAGAAACAACTCTTCGATCATGGGAAAAGCATGTCTTGTGTAATGGCATAAGATAAGTGCCAACACTCTTGATGTTATCAATTATGAGATATGTGCTTCAATGTTAAAAAGGAGAGGCAGCACCAAACAACCAAATTGTTTTAATTTGTGACGTGGCATTGAAGCTGGCATATGGAAGCATCCCACCTAAAGAAGAAGAATCACACATATCCTTCAACAAGATCAGATGGAATCTGATACATTGACTGAAAGAAGTCGTGGCTGAAAGGAAAACTTACATATGATTCGTACATTGAAAAGTATGAATATTTAACAGCCTTAAAATACAAGGAGCCAAACCAATATTTACAACGAAGAAGCGTCATCCAACCCAGTTTACTGATACCATAGAAATTCAAGCACGAAGTTGGTTCACATTTATTCTATTAAGGTTCCTAAGAAGAGGGAAAAAAATGAGCCCCTAAAGAAAGCACATAATGTGAACAGGATATCCGTATCAAAAGTGATGAAATACCCGGTGATTTCTATAAAGGAGTGGCAATCAAAAATCGAAACCATATTACTAACCGGAAAAGTGCAAGTGAAATACATATTGATATATGAAACACTTCAACATTGAGTAGGTACTAGAGCCACACAGCCGCTTAGAACGGTAAAAGGAAAGACAACAGGGTGGAGACAATCCTCTAGCTCGAACTAATAATTTTACTCCTTTATAAAATCAAAAGTACACCAAGATGAACAACTCAAAGGATTGGACTAAAAGAAAAGCTAAACCAATCAGATAAGTTTATTGCATGTCATATAGGACAATGTTCTTTTGATAGATAAGCAAGAAAATCAACATGCCACGCAGACAGTAGCATGAGATCCTTTCATAGATGTAAACAAATGATTATCGAAAAATAATTGGAGTCTTGCACAGGTGTATGGAAAGTGTCGCATGAAGGTATCTCGAGGATCCTGAAATGAGTGGTGCATTCTCTAGCCTGGTAATTGCTGCCATTACAGCTACAATCTTCTTCAATTTTGAATTGTACAGCTAAATGTATACAATATGTTCTGCATTTTTTGTCTCGCCACATTAATATTAAGGATATATATAATGTTCTGCATAATGTCATGTTTTCCTCTTACGCATATAGATTACATTCTATTCAAAGAGGAAAACAGAACGGAGTACTTCAATTTTTCATATTGCTTCTACTCTTTCTTCCTCCCAAAACCAATCAAAGAACCAAATACCAAGAAAAAAGATACAAGGTCAAAAAGAAAAACACAAGCATGTGCACAACGAGAGCGGAAAGAGAAGCAAAACCAAGAATTGAAATAAACAATAGAAAAGCAGAAGAAAGAATTGATAGAAATAAAAATGTAAGGAAACAACTAATTAGTGTAGTAACAATACATACACAATTCAGTGGCTAAATAAAATTCATTATTAAAAGCAGAACATAAATGATAACCATGAGAACAAGGACTAGTTTTGACTTAACCTCAGAAAAGGAAATTTTCTCAAATAGAAGAAAAGTGGCACTGGTCGCGGCCGGCCACCTGTTCTATAAGCAGAAATGAACAGAGCCAAAAACTTCAAGGGCAACAAAGCGATAGTTGTTTAGAGAGCCAAAATGTTTGACAAAATGCAGAAACAGTGTAATAACGAAACCCTAATTTAGAAAGGAGTGACTTCAGCTTACCTCGATGCAACAATATCTGCGAGAATCAACGAAACCCTAGAAATAAAAAGTCAGCAAGAACTGAAATTGTCGGAATTTGTTTATTTTGTTGCTTCAGTAGCACAGAAATTGGAATTGACGGGAAATGTGAGTTTTTCCTTAATAGTGATGTGCAAGAGAGAAGTCAAATTGACCCAAAAGGAAACTGAATCAAACCAACACAAAAAAAAAAATGATTGTACCTTAATGTTACTCAAACTTCAACTTCTGGGATATAGACCTCTGCTACCTCCTTTAAATCTCCTCCTCTTTTCATAAATGAGATGGGTTTTCGTCTTGGCCGAGAGGAAATTGTGTCTCTGATGATAAACAATGTGAGTTAGAAGAGGAAACCCTGAACTCCTTTTAGATAAAGACGAAATATGAAGGGCCAGAGGGAACTGGGAGTTTGACAGGAAATTTTGGGTCTTTAACTGGAAGGGGGAACCATTTACGGGATTTTTTATGTTTTGATTTCCTTTGCTTTTCTCTTTTTTTTGTTTGTATTATCTAAATTGGAACTAAAAATGACTTTTTGGTGAACTAACTGTTATACAATATATGAAATTATTTCAAGTACTTAGTTAAATAACTCTACTATTATTAAAAAATTTTAATATATGAATATTTATATTTAAAAGTGTATAGATATATAAAATTATTTTAAGTACTTATTTAGCAATATTAAGGGACAAAAAATACATGAACTTATTTCAACTAATAGTAAAATTTATATATAAATAAAAATAATAATCAATATCAAAATAAAATAATTAGCAACGACACATAAGGTGCCACAAGAACTCCACTTTAGGAGCGACAATATCGCCACAACAAGGTCTTTAGCAGCGACTTTTTCAAGGTCGCCACAATACACTTTCAGCCATATTTTATTGTAAGAATCTAGTACATTTTGTAGCGACCTTCACATAGTTGCCACTATATGTGCCCTTTTATGTAGCGACTGCAAGAGTCACCGCTAAAAATATCACTTTTGTGGCAACCTTTTGAAGTCGCCACAAAAACCATACTTTTTGTGGCAACTATATCTGTCGCCGCAAAAAGTCGTAAAAAAAATCATATTTCTTGTAGTGCTTGGCGGTGTGCCACTCGATCCACACATAATAATCTATAAGAAGATACTTAGCAAGCTACAATGCTCATAAGTATGAAATACCCGAATATCGACCACAAGCACGCGAAGTGCATAATACAAATCATGGGAGACAGATAGCGCCATATGCTACGAAACTCAAGCACAACTACGGTGCAATACATGACCTATATATTGAGAGCCATCCTGCTCTCACAACACCACCATTTACACGGGATCTCAATGTGAGTGCGAATAATCAAACCGCCTCACAACCCACATGGCACAATAAAGATTAGTTGGGAATGGCTGACGACAGAAATAACACCCAAGGCCGAAGACCCCTCCGAAAGCAACGATATGCCGAAATGAATACATCCATACTGATATAGAGCACACATTCACAGCTACATCCATCCACGGACCTCAAGCAAATTCTGATCATACCACACTGGGCTAATAACCTTCCAAGGATCCACAATAACCTTATTCATGACATATGAGAACAACTGTCCAATCCGGAACAAACATCCACAGTTCACAACTAAATGAACAGAGCGCCTTTCAGGCCTAAACTCTCACATTAATGATAGTACCATAATCTCCATAATTGGTTTCAATCTTCAACCAATCAAGTGACTATATGTCACACTTATACCATCTTCTTGTGGGATACGCTCCCACGACCCTCCGCACCAGGTAACAAGTCTGCACATCCATACCACCGGTCAGACTAATGTTGTAAAGCAAATTGGGAATCCCCAATTCAGTACACCAAGCCTCTTACACAGGACACCGATCTCAGGTGACGCTAAAGACAATACCAGCTCACTCTAAACCTCCGAATTAGTCCTTGCTCATCCGAGCCCTTGACAGTTTTTTTGTCGATATCAACTGCAACCTTGATCCTCAACTTCCAATTACCATGCCGCTTACTGCACCTAACATACCAATACGTAAGAGTAAAATAATTTCATCATAACTCCTAAACCACTAATAAGATATACACTCCATCATATAGAAACCTTTCATTTTACTTATTCCAGGAAAAGGATTGCAACATGTGATTGAATTCCCATAACGCAGAAAATACAAAACTCGAGTAGTGGTCTAAACCACCACAACCCTTTCGGGATCCATCTACATATACCAGGCCATAATACTCAAATGCCTCCAAATAAAATCAATTACGACGGTTGTCAAGCCTCGCACGTACCACCACAAATCACATGCATAACTTAACACGCTGAAGGGACTTATCACTGCCACCATCATGCCAATTTAACCATTGATAACCGATCTAACTTCTCTAATTTACTCTGGACTTGCCTTAGGAATAATAGTAGCTCCATTCAAAACATAACAAATCCAAATTTGCGCTCATCCTGAGTGACCTTATTTCACGAGACCACGTTGTCCCAAAACCCATGAACCATCTCATACCCTCCTTGTGCGCATATTCACGTCTTTAACTGGTACACCCATTCTAACAATTCCTCTACAAATATGAAGTTACCTTCCCTCATTCCTCGAATGCTACACCGCAAATCGAGCATAACATGGAACATTCCAAGCCCCTTTCATAACCCACTGTAGAAGCTCGATATTTAACCACACTATGGACTCGAAATCCTTTGGCATCACACTTTAACTTTTGGATCCGCTAGGACCCTTGATGAGAGTCACCCACTCTGACTTGGTCCCGAATATAATCAAACTCCAAGGCCCTTCTAGCACATGAGCACCCTCTCAAAGAAGCACCCGGCTGAATTCCTTGTAACTTACCTCGACAGGAAGTATAAATCCTAAGTCTTCCCAAATCCTGAACATGAATCGATAAGGCCAATTATAGCGCACATTCCTCAAATCCTTTGATCCAATTACCACTAGTGTCTTCTTTCCTTAGTCGCAACAACTCACCAACTCACAAGTAGATAACCACACAATCCAATCGAAGGCGGTGAGGTTTCTCCTACTTAGCTTGAAGCTATCATTGCATAACTCTGGAACCCAGCAAGATTCCTTATCCCCCGTTGACACGATCTTGCACAATAAACCTGCCAAATTCTCGAAACCTCTTTGTTAAATACTTCATGAACACTTTGAATCACTAGCCACCTGCACACATACGACCTCTTTCGGGGTAGTCAGTATAAATCCTCTGTAGCAGCTTCGTCAACACCACACAACTGCTAACCTTCTCACAGGAGATAACCCACCCGTGGAAACTCCATGGTGACATCATCCCACGATGCTGCACTGGGTGCAATTACTATGAAATCAGTAACCCATCCTGAGCCTGTGCTCATTCACCAGTTGTACAAGTCCGTTCACTCCTCATGGACATCAACTAAAGGTGCAACTATACATTCCAATCCAAAGTCTCGTTGTACCCTTCTTCATATAAAGAAACTTATTTATGTTGTTTCCAACCTTCCTCTGTATAGCAGCCAATATTCTAAATTAAGCCCGTAGACCGAATCATTGTCCACCATGAATTCCAAATCACTCTAAACTGTGGTCAAGACATGCAACTATCCTACCACAGAAGCCGTATGCTACTCTGCCACTCTACCACTTTTGTCAAACCCTCTCCTTTAAGCAACTACCCAACTCCTATTTCTTACTCCTAGCCTTATAGAAATTTAACCACCGCAAGACTCCTCCCACATGTTCTTCCAATCCTTCGCTGCCCAAATACCGCCTCAAAGCAAAATCCATCTCTACGGCACTTGATCTGACTAATTGCTACCAAATCTAAGCCTCCCCGGAGATCATTTTCTCGAGCCGTCATCATTAGAAACACCGACTTTATCCCAAAACCTCTAAACACCGATATCTCTGACAACCTCATCTCAGACACCATTTCCCAATACCCTACCCCGAGGCAAATTGAAGAAGTCCATAACATCGGTGAACCCTAACGCGTTTAACAAGAATGATGACACCTCATCATAATTGAGAACTCTACCACGCTTGAAAATACCAAGCCTCGTTACCCCATCAACCAAAACTTGAACATTCCTAGTCCGATTGTTTTTCCCCTGTCGGGAATACAATACTTAATCTCTAAATCATACATTGAGCAACACCTCCCTTCAGTTCATTCACTACCGCGACACCTGGACAAGCATCCTACCATTCTATAACCACTATGGGATAGCATCGCATGAACCGTCATAACAACCAAGGCCAAATATGAAAATCTCAGGTAACATTGATGTTGAGCTGAAATGACCGCTCGGCCTTCTGCAAGGCAATGGTAATAGCCCAAAAAAATACGCAGGTAGCAACATCCTGCACCACCTCTGCAGTATCATTACAATTCCTAAATTCCCGATTTATAACAAGTGCTTTATGTCACATAAGATTGAATAAGAAAGAGACAAAGGCATAAGCCTCAAAAGAATCAAGTCGCACGATGAGGAATCAAGAAGGGAAGTGCTCCTAACAACCTTGTAGCCTCTCGAAGATAAGTACAGACGTCTCCGTACTGACCCGCAAAACTCTATTAGACTCACTCATGACTCGTGAGACCTAAGTGAACCTAGTTCTCTAATACCATGTTGTTACAACCCAAAATTCATTAAAGGTCGTGATGGCGTTGGACACCACTGGCAGACAACCCAACAATAAATACTTAATTTGGTTCTCATTTTAATATTTTAGAAATCATATTTTACTTTAATTTAATAGAAAAAGATAGAGTACACTAAATAATAATGATATTTTATAAAATTTCAATACTGAACAACCCATAATTTATCACAAAACCCGGTTTCACAAGTGCATGATCATTAACTAGGAATATAAAATAAAATACAACATCTGTCCGGAATACAAATTTGGACAGGAAAAATATAAATACTCTGAAGGAGACTCTGCTGCCTGTGGATCACAAGATGGAAGTGCCGCTCACCTTAGTCCCGGCAATAACCATGCCTCTGCTCTCATAGGGCCACTAGACACATATGAACCTACACAAAATGTGCAGCAAGTGTAGTATGAGTACGTAAATCAACGCGTACCCAGTTAGTATCTAGTCTAACTTCGAAGAAGTAGTGACGAGGGATTAGCCCCGACACTCACAATAGGCTATCATTAAAATACCAATATTATTAAACAAGAATTATATGAAACAGTTGAAGGCTAAAAAATCAATCAGTAAATAAGCATATCCTTTATAATTTAGGAAATCTCCATTTCTGATTTCATCATTTAACAATTTATATCTCAAGTCAATGAAGAAACACCAATTATTATTAGTTCTAAAGATCTATCATGGGCAAGTCATGCCGATAACGTACGACCCGATCTAACAAATAAATGTAAATTGTGCACTACCGAGGTTCGAGCACTACGAACAATTGATGTATCCGAGGCGAACATCCCACTTCCATGAGGGTAGTAGAAATTTACCCCGCGCGCAGAATATATTTGTGAAGTGGTCCATAGATTTATAACATTATTACTATTATTTTAATATTCTTCAATTCTTTTCAAAAATATAGAGTTCAAATGAAAACTTTCGAGTCCTAAAATCCAAAATTTCAACTCTTTTAGAGGTATTTAATAAGAATATTCGATCTGAATTTCCTTCAAGGCAAATAATAAACAAAATCAAATAACGGTATCAACAAGCATGTTGAAAACCTAGAATTACTCGGACTTAATCATAATTAGTAGCTACATACGAACTCTCATCACTTCGTGCGTACGTAGCCCCCCGTAAGTAAGAGTACACATAAAATCAATTCACCTATGAGATTAACTTCCTCTTACAAGGTTAGAAAGGAGACTTATCTCGCTCTGAAGTTTTATCACCGAATCCCCATATTTCACACTGATAAAAAACGGGTTGGGTGACTACTGTGTAGGTTAAAATGAGTTGAACCATATATATAGGTGTACATTCTAGAAAAACGGGCTTGACTTAGAATTTCTCAGTTCTTATCAACAAGCTTAGTGGCCTCTTAAATTCTTAATAAGCTTTTCATCTAATTAGGAAGTTCATAAGTTTCTTGAATAGTTTTGACTGATTTCATCATTTAACAATTTATATCTCAAGTCAATGAAGCAACACCAATTATTATTAGTTCTAAAGATCTATCATGGGAAAGTCATGCCGATAACGTACGACCCGATCTAACAAATAAATGTAAATTGTGCACTATCGAGGTTCGAGCACTACGAACAATTGATGTATCCGAGGCGAACATCCCACTTCCATGAGAGTAGTGGAAATTTACCCCGCGCGCAGAATATATTTGTGAAGCGGTTACCCATAGTTATAACATTATTACTATTATTTTAATATTCTTCAATTCTTTTCAAAAATATAGAGTTCAAATGAAAACTTTCGAGTCCTAAAATCCAAAATTTCAACTCTTTTAGAGGTATTTAATAAGAATATTCGATCTGAATTTCCTTCAAGGCAAATAATAAACAAAATCAAATAACGGTATCAACAAGCATGTTGAAAACCTAGAATTACTCGGACTTAATCATAATTAGTAGCTACATACGAACTCTCATCAGTTCGTGCATACGTAGCCCCCCGTAAGTAAGAGTACACATAAAATCAATTCACCTATGAGATTAACTTCTTCTTACAAGGTTAGAAAGGAGACTTATCTCGCTCTGAAGTTTCATCACCGAATCCCCATATTTCACACTGATAAAAAATGAGTTGGGTGACTACTGTGTAGGTTAAAATGAGTTGAACCATATATGTAGGTGTACATTCTAGAAAAACGGGCTTGACTTAGAATTTCTCAGTTCTTATCAACAAGCTTAGTGGCCTCTTAAATTCTTAATAAGCTTTTCATCTAATTAGGAAGTTCATAAGTTTCTTGAATAGTTTTGACCCACTTTCAAACCATTTTATTGCAAGTATTGACCCATATTAGCTCTTGTATTAAATTGATCACAGGCGAGTTGAGCTGGTCAAACGATTTTGGGTTGAATTTGCCACCACTATTTAGTTCCATATGTTATGCAATAAATACATGATTGATATAATTTAAATAATTTGTTCTTATAGTTATATTTCTTGGAGGGCGAGTAGCAGCATCAGCAACAACAATATCTCCAGCTAGTGAGAAGAAAGCATGGCTCATCTTAGCCTGGGTCAGCACTGTGGTGGGGAACCTGTAACGACCCAGCAGGTTGTTTTGAGAGTTGGATCTCATATCCCTTAATAACTCATTTCCCCGCATTTGTTTCTGCTTTTGGGATTTGCCGGAGTAATTAGTTGTGGAATTCAGAGAGTTTGGGAACACTTAGTCCCTAGATGTGATTTTAAGTCTTAGAGTTTGGACAGTCATTGAAAATGTGTGAAGACGTTTCCGCAATGGAATTCCATCAATTGTGTTAGCTCTGTTGACGAGCTTAGGAGCGCATCCGGAATGTGTTTTGGAGGTCTGTAGTATGTTTAGGCTTGAATTGGCGAAAGTTGGGTTTTCAGCGATTTCAGCCGGTAGTGGAAATTTTGATATCAAGACCAGAATGGAATTCTGGAAGTGACTGTAGGTTCGTAATGTCATTTGTGACATGTGTGTGAAATTCGAGGTTATTCAGACTAGGTTGGATGTGTTTCGGCGTCGTTTGTAGAATTTGGAAAATTCTAAGTTTTTAGGATTGAATCCATGCTTAATTTATGTTTGTGATGTTGTTAGATGTGGTTTGAAGGCTCGACTAAGTTCGTATGGTGTTATAGGATTGGTTGGTAGATTTGGTTAAGGTCCCGGGGGCCTCAGGTATGTTTCGGATGCTTGACGAAATGAAATTAAACTAAGGAAAAATATGGTGTCTTTGCTGGTTCAGGTGTTTTGCACCTGTGGAAGGGAGGACGTAGGTGAGAGAGTCGTTGGTGCGGAAGGGGAGCACAGATGCATAACTGGTGGAGCTGGTGATGGAGCGCAGGTGCACAAGTGTGGCCGCACCTACGAGCCCGCAGGTGCGAAAGCTGGGCGCAAGTGCGGGACCAGGCTGCTTAAGTGAAACGCGCATGTGTGGTGTTTGAACCGCAGGTGCGGTACCCGTAGGTGCAACCAATGGCAGCAGGTGTGATGCTAGCTAGGCTGAAAAAGGGGTGGAAATCGAGGGTTTGTTCATTTTCACTCCATTGTTTATTTTGAGCTCGTAAGAAGGCGATTTTGCAAGGTTTTTCAAGAGGAAATGAGTGGGTAACAATTCCTAACTCTAATTTGTGTATATATCATTAATCTATAGTATTTTTCCTCATATAATCAAGGAATTTGAGTTGAAAAGTGGGAATTTGGGGGAAACGTTCCCCAATCAAAATTCTGAGGTTTGATAAAGTTTTAGGCGTTAGATTTAGATAATTTTTGGACGAGTGGTCTCGTGAGTGAACATGTGATATAAATTGGTAACTTTTACCTGATTCCGAGTCGTGGCCCTGGGAGACATTTTGGGCATTTTTCCTAATTTAATACTTTTTCGAATTAATTAGCTAAATTAGTTACTTGTAGTTATATTTACATTATGCAATTGGTTTGATTAGATTTGGGCCATTCGGAGTCGAATACTCATGGCAAGAACATGACATCGAGTTGATTTTAGCGGTTTAAGGTATGTGGCTTGCCTAACCTTGTGTTGGGGAACTTCCCCTTAGGATGTTTGGTATTGTTTGATTTATGAGCGCCGTGTACGTGAGGTGACGAGTACGTACACGAGCTATTATTGTAAAATCCCATTTTCCTTGTAAATCATAAACTATTTTCCTTGTTAAACAACTCTACTATGTTTAATTGCTTAGTTTAGATTAGGAAAGGATGCCTACGTGTTTAACTCCTTGTTTGATTCTGTGCGACATGCTTAGGTAGATCCATATTTTTTTTGATTGTGTTTAGCCTAAACTGTATAATCGATGCCGTAGCTGTCATGTCATCTTGGGTTGCATATTTATTTTGGGACTATGGACGTATTCCGGGAGATCACCCTGTACTGCACATTTATTTTGGGACTGCGGACGTATTTCAGGAGATCTCCCTGTACTGCATATTTATTTTGGGACTACAGACGTATTCCGGGAGATCCCCCTGTACTGCATATTTATTTTGGGACTACAGACGTATTCCGGGAGATCCCCCTGTACTGCATATTTATTTTGGGACTACAGGTATGTTCCGGGAGATCCTCATGTACTGCATATATATTTTGGGACTACAAACGTATTTCGGGAGATCCCTCTGTACTGCATAATCATTTCGGAACTACGGGACAGTATCCCAGGAGATTCCCCTGTTGTGTTTATCTTCTTCTGAGCAGAAGGCTCCCATCACTGTAAATTTTTTTTGTGAATTCCTTTAATTGTTTTACCGCAAATTTACCTATATATCTCCTACTGCTTAATTTATTATATTGTGTTCCGGTAGGGCCTTAACCTGACCTCGTCACTACTCGACCGAGGTTAGGCTTGACACTTACTGGGTACCATTATGGTGTACTCATTCCCTTTCCTACACATGTTTTCGTGTGCAGATCTAGGAACGAGCTATCAGCCTCGTGGTTAGTGCGTGTTGCTGATTCCAGGAGACTTCAAGGTACTTCTGCTCGCGTTTGCGATCCTCGGAGTCCCCTTCTACTCCCTCGCCTAGAGACTTTCTTTATTTATCTTCAGTCTTTTGTATAGAGGTAAATAGATTATAGAAGCTTGTGATTTAGCGACATTCCGGGTCTTGGGAGATTATTTTTATATACTGAGCGACACTATTTTTGGTTATTTAGAATATGCTGTTTTTACCTCTTATTGTTGTGTCTTATTTAAATTTTCCGTAATATTAGGCTTACCTAGTCATAGAGACTAGGTGTTGTCACGCCACCTTTCGGAGGGATAAATTGGGTCATGACAGAACCATTCACTTTTAGGCTTCGCAGCAAACTTGATAGTATGTGAACAAGCTTGTCGCGCTCAACCCTTTGGCTACAATCTCTCATTATGGAGTCATCTCAAATTTGGAGTTCCCTCTACTCTTATTGTTACAACCATTGGTTCGACACTTATCAGAGGATGAAATTTGTACTTTAGTATGCTTCTGACATGGTGATACTAAAAGAAGACTATATGTATGCCGCAACCCGAATTTCCACCGTCGGGACCGTGGTGGCGCCTAATGCTGTACTTTATAGGCAAGCCAACATTAGAAGTTTGCGACATAATAATCTTACACAATACTAAGAACTACTACAACTCCACACAAAATAATTAAAGTAAGCAAAACGAAACTTGCATAATAAAACTGAGCATGTGAAAACTTTGTGTCTAGCTACCCAGGGTCTGGAGTCACAACTCACGGACTACTAAGAATGTACTACAAGTATTTGACTGAAAGAAAATGTTTAATTGTTTGTGAACTAAATAAAATAGTAATGAATAATAGGTAAGAGACTCCAGGAATCCGCGGACGTCGGCAGATCTACCTCGGGTCTCCGTGCGAAAGTCAGCAACAACTCGAAAGCTCATGCTTATATCTGGATCTGCACAGAAAGTGCAGAGTGCAGTATCAGTACAACCGACCCCATATACTGGTAAGTGTCGAGCCTAACCTCGGTGAAGTAGTGACGAGGCTAGGACAGGACACCACATAAAACCTGAACTGTATAATCATGCTTGTGGGAATAACAACAAATACAGAAATAAAACAGAACACAATGGGGAGGGGACATACAGTAGGGGATTTCAATATAAGGGGTGAGAATAATGAAAAGAAAGAAATAAATGGTAATCAATAAACAATTTAAGAATTAAATCAGAAAGGAAACTGCACGACATCACCCTTCGTGCTTTTACTCTCAACCTCACAATATAAATAAATTATGCACGACATCACCCTTCGTGCTTTACACTCTTCCTCACAATATAAATAAATCATGCACGGGATCACCCTTCGTGCTTTTACTTTCAACCTCACCAAATAATAAATAAGAATGCACGACATCACCCTTCATGCTTTTACACTCAACCTCACAATATAAATAAATAATGCACGACATCACCCTTCGTGCTTTACATTCTTCCTCACAATATAAATAAATCATGCACGACATCACCCTTCGTGCTTTACACTCTTCCCCTTAATTCACATAATCGATAACAATGAATAGAGAGAAGTTTCACAAAGGAATCACTATTTCATCAATGATTACTTTCACAATTTAACATCTCAACCTTGCGATATTCACAATTTTATTAAACTCGGTAGAACCGGATACAATTCTCCCAACATTTCAATAGCAACAATAAGAATGGGAAACAAGATTTAAGACTACAGAATTGCAAGAATGGGATTTCACTCGCATGCTATGACTCGACTACAACGTATAGGTGCTCGTCACCTCACCTATACATCGTATTCAACAACAAAACACGTAGAAAATAGACGAAAATACCTAATCCCTCAAGCTAAGGTTAGTCACAACACTTACCCTCACTTTGCAACTAATTCAAGATTCCAATAAACCTTTGCCTCGCGAATTCGTGTCCGAAGGCTTCAAATCCAGTTACAAACAATTCAACATACTCAATACAACTTGTAGGAATTAATTCCATATGAATTTAATAATTTTCCAGATTAAAGTCCGATATTTAACTCAAAAATTGCCCCGTAGGGCCCACATCTCGGAATCCAATAAAACTCATATAATCCGAACACCCGTTCTGATACGAGTTCAACCATACAAAAATTATCGAATTCCGACATCGGATTGACTTTCAAATCTTAAATTTTATTTTTGGAAGATTTGATAAAAATCTGATTTTTCTTCAATAAATTCGTAGATTCATGATATAAATGAGTATGGACTCATGACCTATAAAGGATTTAGGATAAATAACACTAACCTCGTTCAAATTTGTAAAAACCCCTCTGAAAATCGCCCAAACCGAGCTCCCCCAACTCTATTTTTGTCAAAAATGGCCAACCCCCCTCCCCCGTTTTATAGAGTTTTACGCTTCAGGTGCCACAGGTGGCGCTGATTCCAGTAGAAAAACAAATCCCGGCGCCATGAATAGCGCCCCGTGCTACCCTGGGCGCTGGCGATGGGAAATTCCCCCCCCCCCCCCCNGTGCATAACTCTCTCATACGATGTCCGAATTCGACGATTCTTTTTGCTATGGCTCAGAAATTTTAATACAGATCTAATGCTTCTATAAAAACTGAATATGGAGCGCATTTTCTTAATGTGATACCACTTATTCTTGAAGAAACCACGTCGAAACATTCTTGAAATGTCTAAGTTAAATTCTGTTAACTATCTGTACTCCACCCGAGGCCCTCGGGACCTCAACCAAATATATCAACAAGTCCTAAATTATCATATGGACTTACTCGAGGTTTCAAATCATTCCAAGCAATGTCGAAACTACAATTCACACTTCGATCCAGACTTATGAGCTTCAAGCTTTTCAATTTACAAAACTTGTGCCGAAACATATCAAATGAATCCGGAATGACTTCAAATTTGGCACACAAGTCATAATTGACATAACGGAGCTATTACAGTTTTTAGAATCTCAATCCGAGTCCGATATCAATAAAGTCAAATCGGTGGTCAAACTTTGGAACATTTAGCCTAAAGATTTCTAGTTTTCGTTAAATGTCTATAACTTGAGCTAGGGGCGTCCAAATTTGATTCCGGGAATAAGCCCAAGTCCTAAATAACGATACGAACCTAACTATCAAAACACTGATCTGGGTCCGTTTTCTCAGAATGTTGACTGAAGTCAATTCAAATGATTTTGAAAGCTCTATTTCACATTTTAATCCAATTTTTCACATAAAAACTTTCCAAAAAATTATACTAATTGCACACACAAGTCGAGGAATGAAAAATATTGCTTTTCAAGGTCTTAGAACACATAAATCATTATTAAATTTAAAGATGACATTTTGGTTTATCTTATTCTCCACCTCTAAAACAAACGTTTGTCCTCGAACGGAATTAGAAAAGTACATGAGCTGTTGAAAAGATGTGGATATCTATTCCGTATGTCCGAAGACTCCCAAGTAGCTGCCTCAATAGGCTGTCCTCTCCAATGCACTCGAACTGAAGGGTAACTCTTTGACCACAATTGATGAACCTGCCGGTCTAGAATGGCTACCGGCTCATGCTCATAAGTCAAATCCTTGTCCAACTGGACAGAGATGAAATCTAACACGTGGGACGGGTAACTATGATATTTCTGGAGCATAGTAACATGGAATACCGGATGAACTGAGGATAACCCTAGAGGCAACACAAGTCTATAGGCTACCTCCCCAACTCTCTTGAAGATCTCAAATGGCCCGATATACCTAGGGCTCAACTTGCCCATCTTCCCAAATCTCATGACACCATTCCTGGGTGATACCCAAAGTAAGACCCTCTCCCCGACCATGAATGCCACATCACGAACTCTACGGTCGGCATAAATCTTTTTCATGGACTGAGTTGTACGGAGTCGATCCTGTATAATATTGACCTTGTAAAAGGCCTCCTGAACTAAATATGTACCTAATAACGGAGCCTCCCCCGGATCAAACCACCCAATTGGTGACCTACACCGTCTACCATATAATGTCTCATAGGGAGCAATCTGAACGCTTGACTGGTAGCTGTTATTGTAGGCAAACTCCTCATGTCGCAAGAACTGATCCCAAGAACCTCCAAAGTCTATAACACAAACACAAAACATATCTTCCAATATTTGAATAGTGCGCTCGTGCTGTCCGTCTGTCTGTGAATCAAATGTTGTACTCAATTCAACTCGCGTGCCTAACTCACGCTGTACATCCGTCCAGAAATACGAGGTGAGTTGCATACCTCGATCTGAAATAATAGACACTGACATACCGTGAAGGCGAAAAATCTCACAGATATAAATCTCAGCTAACCGCTTTGAAGAATAGGTAACTGTCACTGGAATGAAATGTGCTGACTTAGTCAACCTGTTGGCCCATGTCATTGAATGGGTTTTGTAGATTGACAAATGTTGACAAGTTAAACCAGGTCCATCAAAGCATACATACCTGAACGGAGCAGTTGGCACAAGAATCGTACAGGTACAGGAGATATTAGTGATTGCTGAGTATCAACGAACTAAGAGGATGTCTCCTAATACGAAAAGATTGCAAACTGATGAAGATGAAAGAAGTTGAATTCAGCAAGGACATAAACGAAGGAAGGAAGTTGAGTTTGATAAGAACTTGTTCTCCTAGGTAGAATCAGACCAGAACTCAACAACTGACTTTATAAATACTCAAAGTATTACTGCTGAAATTCACGACACACAAAGACGCACAAAGACTAAATTGAATCAAGTTCTGTAAGCAAAATTCCCAGGATATTTGCAAGCAGAGTATTGTGCAAAGGCTACAGTTCAACTAGAAGAAACAGTTACATTCGTTTATCATTGAGTCTAGTTGGTTGTAGTAGGAGTTTTAACATTGTATCTTTTCAGCTTTCTTAGAAGCAAATTGCAATAGATACACACTGTTCAAGATAGAGTTAGCTTGACGTCTGTAGAAATTAGCTAGAGGCTAGTTGATACAAAGAGGATTAGAGTTAGTCCTAGGATTACAAAAGAGTTTATTTTGTAAGTCCGTTTGGCTCAGAGTTTTTAGTGAAGTGTTTGAGCAAATCCTACTGAGGAGTAGGTCGTGGTTTTTTCACCTTTTGAGCCAGGTGTTTTCCACGTAAAAATATCTGTGTCTTTACTTTACTGCTTTATTATTCCGCAAATAGTAGTATGTAGTACACCAAGAAGAACCAGGTTCTTCTTATTAGACAGCACTCGAAAATTGGGTACTGCACAAACTTATAATATTGTGTAGTATTGACGTCTAAAACATCACAACCTATCCATAATGACCCATACTGCGTCGAACTTCTTCTGAGTCTGCAGAAGTCAAACAAAAAAATCCATAGGGATATACTCCCACTTCCACTCAGGAATTTCTAACTTTTGAATTAAACCACCTAGTCTCTGATGCTTGTACTTAACTTGCTGACAATTCAGACACCGAGCTACATATGACCTTATATACTTTTTCATTCTCCTCCACTAATAATGTTGTCGCAAATCTTGATACAATTTGGCGGTACATGGATGAATAGAATACCGAGAACTGTGGGCCTCTTCAAGAATTAACTCATGATGCCCATCCACATTAGGAACACAATTACGACCCTGCATCTGTAGAACTCTATCATCTCCCACAAAAACCTACTTGGAACCACCGTGCCGCACCGTGTACTTAAGGACAAGCGAATGAGGGTCGTCATACTGTCGCTATTTGATATGCTATATAAAGAAGACCGAGATATTGTGCAAGATAGAACCCGATTAGGCTCCGAATTATCTAGCCTCACAAACTGATTGACAAAGTTTGAACATCTGTAGCTAGTGGTCTCTCACCAACTGGAATATATGCAAGGCTGCCCATACTCACAACCTTTCTACTCAAAGCATAGGCCACCACATTGGCCTTTCCCGGGTGATAGAGAATAGTGATATCATAGTCTTTTAACAGCTCTAACCATCTTCTATACCACAAATTAAGATCTTTCTGTTTGAATAGATATTGTAGACTACGATGATCTATGAATACTTCACATGACACGCCATAAATCTTAAGTACATGAACAATAGGTGCCAATTCTAAGTCATGAACATGATAATTCTTCTCATAGACACTATTGCGATGCATAAGCAATCACCTTGCCATCTTGCATTAATACTGCACCAAGTCCAATATGAGATGCATCACAATACACCTTGTATGATCCTAAACCTGTGGGCAACACCAACACTGGCACCCTAATCAAAGCAATCTTGAGCTTCTGAAAGTTCAACCCACACTCGTCCAACCATTTGAATGGAACACCCTTTTGGTTCAATATGATCATAATAGTTGCTCATAATCAATTACAGAATCATCAAATAACTTCACGTTAACAATAATCTCCTTTCAAAACTTCACAATACTGATAATGAGATGCGAAGCATGAAGACCTCATAATTATTTACCCGAATTAACGTGTCTCATTTAACGCCACATGGGCGGGCACCTACCTCGTAAGTTAAAACCCAATAATTAAAACACGAATTTCGTAAATTATGCACAAATAATTTTATACAAAAATTTTCAAATAAGCCTAACAGACATGACTCCCTATTAGTACTATAGTACAAATTTTAATTTCACAAGGGAGAATTTAAACACAAGAATTTTCATCACAAGGATCTCGTCCTTAGACAACTTCCACCGTGGCTTGTAGCTTGATTTAAACATATAAAATCATATTAAAATGCAAGGATCTCATCCTCAGTTCTGAATCACAAGTAATATGCATATCGTGCCAATCGAAACATTCCATTTTCTTCTTTTAAATATTTTCCGTTAAACAAAATCACAACACATAATGATCGACATAGCTATCTCCATTAAATCTCCCAACATGAGTATTCACATAAATAGATTCAGGGTTACAAAGCTCACCCATGAGTGGAGCATATTAGGAGGACTTTCCTGAATACTCATAACCGAATCAAATTAAGGAAATTTTCACTTTATAATAACTAGAGATCATACTTGTGATTGCACCATATGGTGTAGCGACCTCAGCCATACCATAAAAAATATATCAACGGGCTGGATCTCCACCTCTAGGAGTCTGACCTCCACCTTTGACATTCCGACCCTTTTTCCTAGCTGGTCATGTAAGTGGAGTTGTAACTGCAATGGGGCACATAACTTGAGTGCTCTGATGAAATATGTCTTTCCAAAGTCTAGGACAATTTTCTCATGATGTCCCTAGTATCACCACATTCATAGCAACCCCTTTTGCGGGTTCGGCTGCTCATACCAAGTTTATGCCAAATAACTGGAATAATCGTTGTAGGAATCTCGCAGTGGTGGTGCATTAAAATAACTCATCGGAGCACCCTGAGTAATCAGATATATGGACTAGGCTAGCCGACTGCCTAAGCCCCTGCCATAATGATTTTTTGTTGCAGAGTAGAATCCACTGAATATTTTAGAACCTCGAGACCTCTTGGTCTCCTTAGCTTCCTTTTTTCCTCATCCCGGACACATTCTAACATCTTGGCAGTTTCTACCACTAGCCAAAATGAAGTATCAACATGTCCTAAGTCGTACAAAATATTACGATCATAATGGAGTCCTTTAATGAGTCTATGGACTCGCTCTCTGGCTATATGAACCAAAGTAGGAGTATGACAGGCTAACTTATCGAACCTGATGGCATATTCTGACACCGTCATGGTGACCTGACGCAACTGTTAAAACCCTATGTGCCACGCATAATGGAGAGTCCGAGAAACAAACTCTTTCAAAATCATTTATGAGAACTGAGCCAAGTAGTTGGTGTTGCATTGGTTGGTCGTCCTATTCGTAGGCTTTCCACAAACACCGACGACCAATTTCTTCTTTTACTATGCTGACTCAACACTGCTGAGCTACCCCATTTATTCATATACTCTTCGTTATTCTTTGGGGAAACTCTTATCCCTATTGATGCTCAATAATCACAAAAGTAGAGCTCTATACAGATAAATCTTGGCACAAACCACATAGTCTAGAAGCTCGTCAACCACTGTACTTCCTCTGAAGCACCCTAAAATTCGGAACCGTGACTTCCATGCTGAGTAGACCTTTTGTAGATTTAAAGTTGTTTATATAACTCCTTTGGTACTGAGGTATATGGTTATTAAAGAGGCAGACATACCGCAAGTCCCAACTTTATCTCTTGCAAAATCTCAGGCCTTATACATTCCAGGCCAAAACCGATATAACACATGACCCCACAATCTATTCCTTGACAGTGGACTTCCCCACTTGGCACGAAGTCATAGGTCACAACGTCTGGTAATCCGCAATGTTAAACTTCACCGCTCATATAAATAACAAGATGCCAAGGTCCGTTGCACCCCTACATGATTCACTAGGTGATATCTCAATACGTCCACATCTCCAGTCGGAGCCACAACTGGTCTAGTAAATACATAATCTTTCGACCACCTCGTAGCGGCATCTGTCATGCGAAACACAACAAAATCAACCCCATTGCTTTAAACTATTTCCATGTTCTACAATACTTTATAGCAGCGGTCAAGAAAATCATGTGGATCCTCAAAATATGTACCACTGAAATGGATTGGAAATAGTTTGGTAAACTCGTGCAACCTCAATAAATGGACTAGTGCGTCCTGCAACACTGGAGTAGCTATGAATCCTTCTGGAACCTGAACTGGTACAAATGTACCGACTAAGCTAGAACCTCCGCTTCTAGATCCACTTGAGGCTCTACAATAGGTGCTGATGTTCGAGCTCTAGGCTGAGCTCTGTCTCTTCCCTAATCGTAGCTGTCATTAGGGCTCCATTTCTTGTCCAGTTCTAGACACATTGCTTTATGTCGAGATTTGCGAGAGAACAAGAATAGACTACTTCAATAATCAAATAAAGAATAAATTCGCACGATAGAGTAGAATATAAGTTGAATTGTTCCTAACTTCATAGACTATGGGAGATAAGTACATACGTCTCCTTACTGATCCCACAGACTATACTAAGTTTTTCCGTGAATTGTGAGACCTAGGCAACCTAGTGCTTTGATACCAACTACACGACCAGAATTCCCACCGTCGGGACCGTGATAGAGCCTAACGCTGCACTTTCTAGGCAAGCCAACATTAGATGTTTGCGACATAATAATCTTACACAATACTAAGAACTACTACAACTACACACAAAATAATTAAAGTAAGGAAACGAAACTTGCATAATAAAACTGCGCATGTGAAAACTGTATGTCTAGCTACCCAGGGTCTGGAGTCACAACTCCCAGACTACTAAGAATGTACAACAAGTATTTGGCTGATAGAAAATGTATAATTGCTTGTGAACTAAATAAAACAGTAATGAATACTAGGGAAGAGACTCTAGGAATCTGCGGACGTCAGCAGATCTACCTCGTGTCTCCGTGCGAAAGTCAGCTACAACTCAAAATCAGCTCGGGCCTATACCTGGATCTGCACATAAAGTGTAGAATGCAGTATCAGTACAACCGACTAAATGTACTAGTAAGTGTCGAGCCTAACCTCAGCGAAGTAGTGACAAGTCTAGGACATGACACCACATAAAACCTAAACAGTATAATCGTGCTAGTGGGAATAACATCAAATATAGGAATAAATCAGAATTTCAATATAAGGGGTGACAATAACGAAAAGACATAAATAAACAGTAATCAGTAAATAATTTAAACAATTAAATCAGAAAGGAAAAATGCACGGTATAACCCTTCGTGCTTTTACTCTCAACCTCACCAAATAATAAATAAGAATGCACGGCATCACCCTTCGTGATTATACTATCAACCTCACGATGTAAATAAATCAAGCACGGTATCACCCTTCGTGCTTTACACACTTCCTCACAATATAAATAAACATGTACGGCATCACCCTTCGTGCTTTTACTTTTAACCTCACCAAATAATATATAAGAATGCATGACATCACCCTTTGTGATTTTACTCTCAACCTCACACTTTAATTAAATCATGCACGACATCACCCTTCGTGCTTTACACTCTTCCTCACAATATAAATAAATCATACACGGCATCGCCCTTCGTGCTTTACACTCTTCCTCACAATTCACAAAATCAATAACAATGGAAATAGACAGAAGTTTCACAAAGGAATCAATATTTCATCAATGATTACTTTCACAATATAACATCTCAACCTTGAATCGATATTCAAAATTTTATCAACCTCGGTAGAACCGGATACAATTCTCCCAACATTTCAATGGCAACAATAAGCATGGAAATCAAAATTTAAGACTACGAAATTGCAAGAATGGGATTCACTCGCATGTTATGACTTGACTACAATGCATAGGTGCTCTTCACCTCACACATCATATTCAACAACAAAACACGTAGCAAATAGACGACATTTCATAATCCCTCAAGCTAAGGTTAACCACAACACTTACCTCGCTTTGCAACCAATTCAAGATTCCAATAAACCTTTTCCTCGCGAATCCGTGTCCGAAGGCTTCAAATCTTGTTACAAACAGTTCAATATACTCAATACAAATTGTAGGAGTTAATTCCATATGAATTTACTAATTTTCCGATTAAAATCCAAATATAACTCAAAAATCGCCCGTGGGGCCCACGTCTCGGAATTCGAAGAAACTCACAAAATCCGAAAACCCATTCCGATATGAGCAACCATACAAAAATTATCGAATTCCGACATCGTATTGGCTTTTAAATCTTAAATTTTATTTTTTGAAGATTTGATAAAATTATGATTTTTCTTTAATAAATTCATGAATTCATGATATAAATGAGTATGGAATCATTATCTATAAAGGATTTAGGATAAAAACAACTTACCTCGTTCAAATTTGTGAAAACCCCTCTGAAAATCGACCAAATCCGAGCTCCCCCAACTCTATTTTTGTTAAAAATGGTCAAACCCCCATTTTATAGAGTTTTACGCTTCGGGTGCCACAGGTGCGGTGACACCTGTGGCGCTGATTCCAGTAGAAAAACAAATCCCGGTGCCTTGAATAGCGCCCCTGCTACCCTGGGCGCTGGCGATGGGAAATTATTTTTTCCCGTCACAAAAATGTGCATAACTCTCTCATACGATGTTCTAGTTCGACGATTCTTTTTGCTATGGCTCCGAAACTTCAATACGGATCTAATGCTTCAATCAAAACTGAATTTGGAGATCATTTGCTTAATTTTATACCACTTATTCTTGAAGCAACGACGTCGAAACATTCTTAAAATGTCCAAGTTAAATTCCGTAAACCATCCGAACTCCACCCGAGGCCCTCGGGACCTCAACAAAATATTTCAACAAGTCATAAAATATAATACGAAATTACTCGAGGTTTCAAATGATCCCAAGCAATGTCGAAACTACAATTCACACCTCGATTCGTACTTATGAGATTCAAACTTTTCAATTTACAAAACTTGTGCCGAAACATATCAAATGAATCCGGAATGACTTCAAATTTGGCACCCAAGTCATAATTGACATAACAGAGCTATTAAAATTTTCAGAATCTCAATTCGAGGCCGATATCAATAAACTCAAATCAGTGGTAAAACTTTGGAACATTTAGCCTTTAGATTTCTAGTTTTCGCAAAATGACTATAACTTGAGCTAGGGGCCTCGAAATTTGATTTTGGGCATAGCCCCAGTCCTAAATCACGATACTGACCTACTGGAACTATCAAAACTTTGATCTGGGTCTGTTTGCTCAGAATGTTGACCGAAGTCAACTTAAATGAGTTTGAAAGCTATATTTCACATTTTAATCCAATTTTTCACATAAAAACTTTCCGGAAAATTATACAGATTGAACTCACAAGTCGAGGAATGATAAATATTGCTTTTCAAGGTCTTAGAACACAAAAATGATTATAAATTTAAATATGACATTTTGGGTCATCACAATGTATCACATGTACAATTTTACTTCAGTTATTCGACAAGATGTCATAATCATTGATTTCAGATTAAAAGTAGGCTTGTGTCACGACCCAAAATCCCACACGGGTCGTGATGGCGCCCAACACCGGAGTCAGGTAAGCCAACAATTGTTTACTAGTGAGGTTTTCCTTATTAACATACAAATATCACATATTTCCCAAGGTTTTAAACTTAACTCATTTAAATAAAAGGGGAAATATTTACCAATTTTAATACATACAACCAAAAATGATTGTGATCCAATATATATATAAGAGTATACTATGCGTGTGCCAGGAACTAGTGTCACAAGTCAACAAGAGAACTAGTAGAATATACAAAAGATAATACAAGATTGTACTACTGTCTGAGAGGAATAGACAGAATATAGACAAAAGATAAATCCATAGCACATCTGAGAAACGTCAGAGGGTGCAACTCACCGTGGAGTCCGGTACGGAAGATAAGTCAAGCTCCGGTCGGATAACCAGAAGCACCAGCCTCAGAACCTGTACAATGAAGTATAGAAGTGCAGCATCAGTACATAATATATATGTACCCAGTCAGTATCTCGCCTAACCTAGAAGAGGTAGTGACGAGAGGTCGACATGACACTCACTAATGTGAGCATGTGATTTTTACTCGCCGTATCGTCCTATAAAAATCCCAATAAATCAATTGATTTTATAAATATGATTGACTTTTCAGTAATTAATTTGTGAATTATTTGCATTGCTTGCATATCCATAATTCATCTTTCAAAATCATTGAAAATTCTACATTATGAAGTTATTAGTTATAATTAATTAAATGATAGACAAATAACGAGTATTTAACGTAATGTAGTTTTTAATAACTAATTACTATAAAAATTAACCATTTTTTATTCGATAAACCATAGATTTAACTAAGAATATATAATCGATTGTTTTATTCTTAATTAATATGTAAATATATGAAAAATAAGGTTTAAAATTAATTGCTACATTTTTTGGATTAAATTAGAGTTTAATTTAATTAGATTAATTAAGTTAATTAATTAAGAAAAAAAAACAAAATCGGACCTGGGCCAAGAAAGACCCAGGCCCAACCCCTATTTTTCTATGCACCCAGACAATCCAGGCCCAAACCCAATCCCTTACCCAGCCTGCCCCAGCCTGACCAAACGACACCGTTTGGTCTAGCCGATCAAATCCTGGCCATTGATCGAAATGGATCGAACAACCAGGAACTTACCAATTAACTCAACCTTAGTTAAAGAACAACTAGTTGTCACCTAAAGGGCATAACTAGTGTCAGTTAACCATAGTTAAATAGTAACCCAAGTGAGTAACCCTGGTTATCTAATAGTAAATATAGGGGCTTCAAAGGGGTACATGAGGAATCATATATTAAGGAAGTCAGATTTTAAGGGTAAGGGAGTCTTTTAATGGGTAAGATAGTTCTAGAATAGGGGCAGCTGTCCCAAAGGATAAGGGTGACAGCTGCCCTATGTACTATTTCAGCTTCAGAAATGGGAATATACCATAGGATACCTCATTCCCAAATAGTCTATAAATAAGACCCCCTTCCCTTTTAGAAGGAGGATTTTTCTGTTTGGATTTTTGGACACTCTGAAAATTCACTCTACACTCTAAAACTATTTTTTTACTGAACACTGGAAACAAAAAATCAGAACAGTTCTTTATACAAAAGGTCCAAAACAAATCAATAGGAGAAAATTTTTTTTTTCTCAAGAACTCTTGGAGTTTTCTTTTCTGTGGGTCTTCTCAGTTGGTGCTCTTCTTTGGTTTTGCTTCTGATTCTTCTGAAATTCCTCTGGTTTGGGTTGTTGCTGGGTTTCTGGTTTGTGCTGCTTACATTGCTGCTGAATCTGTCTCTTCTTAGCTTTTTACTGTCTACCTAACCTTTATTTGGTCAGGATCTTGGTTATTTTCTCTTCAAAAAGAGGTATGTAACAATGAACTTAAATGAAATTGTTATACTCAGAATCTGTTGTTAGTTTGATGCTTAATGTTTGATTCTTGTTATTTCTTTTTTCTGAGATTATGTCAAGGCTGAATCTTCTTCCGTTTTCTTGGTCTATGAATTTGAAGTAATATTTAGGTGATAAGATGTTAAGGAATCTGAATATATGTTGTAATATCTAAATCCTTAAGATTATTCTGTTTTGATTTCAAGTTGGTTAAAAAAAATGCATTGAGTATCACGGGACATCAGTCTCATGTCAGTCCATTAGTGGAATAATCTACACTTGGATATTGAACCTGACCTTTTCTATGGTCAGGTTCTCTCTATAAGTGTGCAGAAAACATGCTTTCAATTGGGTCTCTTTGGTCAATAAAGAGATTCGACAAGTAAATCTCTAGATGGTTTAGGATATTGGCATTAGGGTAGATGAATATGACTTCTTAATAGTCGAATTCACCCCTTAGTAGTGACCAAACGATAGTATGGTTGGTTGAAGTTTTCTATTTTAAAGGGTATGGAATATGTAATTAAGAAAGGCATTAGAGTAAGGAATCTGAACATTTAAATGGTCAGATTCATCCTCTAAAAATGCCTAGATAAGCAAAGTTCCTATAGAGTTTAGAATTATGTTAAGTTTAGCACTTGGGTAGATGGATTTGACTCTTTAATAGTCAAATTCACCCCTAGGTAGTGCCTAAACAGTAGCCTAGGGTGCTGAAAATTACCCTTTACGGATATAAAGTGGATAATCAAAGGCTCCTTAGAGGAAAGAATCTGAATCCTTTATTATGATCAGATTTATCCTCTTAAAATGCCTGCATAACAAAGTCAAGGAATTAATATGGACAGAAGGTCCAAAGTATGAAAAGATGACATTCCGGAGTTGAGTTTATCCTTTTATGATCATATTCACTGAGAAAGAGCATAAACAATTCTGCTAGATAGTGTGGTTTAAACACACGCAACATCAGGATTAAAACTGACCTCTTCATGGTCAGTTTGGTTTTGGTAGTTGCATAACACCTAAATTGTATTGGGGTGTTCTACAGATTACAAAGAGAAGGCTCGAACGTAAGGCCTCAAGGGAGTTTCGAGTCAGCAAATTAGTTAGAGTCTTATTTCTAGTTTCTCTCGTTTTGGAAAATATACAGCGGCAGTCAAGTTATAACCCCCCCTGTATTTCTTTAGCTTTCATTGTAATATAATTTAAGACTGGACTGTACGCTTAATTTCTGTTTTATTCATGTTCCTGAAATTTCGAGTTTACATTTTTGTCTGTTCTGCCATGATATTAGACAAAAGAACGTATGTAAAATCTGTATAAACATCCCGTTTTGGATTTTTTTTTGGGAAAAATGGTTATTTCAAATTCAGTAGAGTTTCAACATGAATAGAATCAGTAGATTATCTTCAGTTTATCCTGTATCTCATAAATTTGCAAAAAATCAATGTATACATATGTGTGAACTTTAAATCCTTTAGATACGTGAGATTAGGTTGTTTAGAATTGGTAAGAATTACTGTTTCAAAATTAATAAAACCGCCTGTGGTATGATCTTTGTTAGAAATCATAAAATTCTGGAAGAAGTAGAGTGATTTCATCTTGCCCATTCGTATCAGAATTAACCAGTAACCTATGTAGATATCTGAATTTCATAAGTGTATATATCTGAACGAACGAGAGACGTTTGATTCCCATATTTGCCGTCATTGGCTAAAAAACACATTCTTTCAGAACTAGTAGTCCTATTACAAGGAGAATTGACTTAGGATGGCCTAATGTGATAAAATGGGGCTAGATGAGGCCATAGCCCATAAGATGTTCTCTTAGAGCAATGAATATTGTTTTAGGAGATCTTCTAGGTAGAATGAATACCTTTAGTTCGAAATTTTGATAAAAAATAAAATATTATACCAAAGCTACCTAACCAACACTCGGGAGCGACAACTCATGTCCCCGTCTTCAACTTCAAATTATAATAAAAATCACATGTTGTAATTACGGGTGCATTTCATGTGGCGTAATTACAATGTGGCTAAAAATGACAAGTGCACACCATCGTGACTTGTTTTCAAGATAAGTCCATAAATATTAAAAGCGGCTAAAAAGTGAAAAAAAAGGCTAAAAGCACAATAGGCAAAAAATATGTAAATAATCAAACAATTTAGGCCAAATAATAATAGTTAAGCAACCGTGCTAAAATCACGGAATTCGGGAGTGCCTAACTCCTTCTCCAGGGTTAACAGAATTCCTTACGCGGATTTTTGGTCGCAGACATTTTAAAACAGAGTCAAAATTTCCTCGGCTTGGGATTTCAATAAATAAATGGTGTCCCAGAACACCGTAAAAATCCGGGTGGTGACTCTGAAACTAATAAATAAATCCCAAATCCGGATAATGTCACTTAAATTGGAAAAAACTCCCATATCCTACCCTGTGTCAGAAAAAGGAGGTGTGACAGCTCTGGCGACTCTGCTGGGGACTAAAAACCCAGAATCTTTGGTTCAGGGTTCAAGAATTCGAGCTTAGAATAGCTGTTATATTTGGATTTATTATCTGATTTATATGTTTGAACCTAATGTGCTAAATGCTACTTTTACCGCTTTGATATTATCTGAACTGTATATAAAATGTGCCGAAACCCTCTTCTCTCTGAGTCTTCTAAATCATCTGGGAAGTGTGCACTTCGTGTGACTTCTTTTCTGTTAGAGTCATATCCAAATTTTAGAACGAGGTTCGGATAAGTTGCAAAGCCGGCGAAGCTTCTGTATTCCCGGTACGCTGCCCCAACCTCGGCTCGAGCTGTCCGCTCGGGTAAGCCTGGTCTAGAACAAAACCCCAGATTTAAACCTAGAATAACAAAACCTCATGCCGGATCCCTGGTAGGAACGCTTATTTGCATCATGTGCATTTGACTTAGGGGACTCAACACAGGGGTTGGGTCCNAGGACAGGTGGACCTGAAATAAAAGACTACCCTGATGCATCTTATTTGCTACGTATGCATTTATTTTTCACAGCTTGTGTATCGACCGGCTAAACAAAAAAGGATGAGCAGAAAAACCAAGAGTGAGGTAGAATTGAGAATTTACCCTATTTTGGAAAATCCTCGTGTTTATTCCGAAACGCTGCCAAAATTTCTAAAACAAATAAATAAAATATACAAAAACAAAATGAGTGGGTATACATTAATCAAGATTTTTCCCGAACTACGCTTTGTTTGATTCTCACTGGTGTGAGATACGTNAACACCATTTTAGCCTAATCGCCCAAGTGGGGCGCCGGAAGGCCATTTGGCAAGAATAGCCACCTATGTTTTTAAAATTTCGACCCAATTTGCGAACACTGCTTTAAAAATAAAAAGGCCGTATTCGCCAAGGTGGTCCATTGTCTTTAAGCCTTTTGCCCAAAACGACACTTTTCGAAAAAAATTTCTGCGGTCTTAATAAAAAGAACGAATGTGCATGATGAATACAGTTGAAAACATTCCCTTCAAATCAGTCGAAGAAATCCCTCTGGGACTCCATATGTGGTGGAGCAACTTGAGGGAGGCTAGTAAAAAGTCCGTTGTAAAAGCTTTAGGGGGACTTACCGGCCTTTTAAAGATCAAGCCGAGGTTGGACATCGTCGAAGCTCTAATACCGTTTTGGGATCCCGCCCACAATGTATTCCACTTTTCGGACTGTGAATTAACACCCACGCTTGAGGAAATAGCGGGGTATGCTGGTCTAAATGACAAGCTCAGAAGTCGGTACCCGGTGGCACCCAGGGCAGTGACTCCCCACAAGTTTCTGGATCTGTTGAACAT
>ML419482.1:0-40794 GCA_005239525.1 Nicotiana knightiana
TCCGAAATATTTCCTAAAGATACACACAATCAAGTATCTCCTACGAACCAAAAGCTTATATCTTATCATCATCAAGACAATGCCTCATCTACCTTCACTTCTTCAACGAAGAACACTACTACTCAGAATACCTCACCAAAACCCCCACTCAATGGAAATTCCCCCACTCAATCCACCACCAAACAACCTAATAATTTACTCCACAACCCCACTTCCCATGAATCACCAACCTCAGTCATAGTTGGAAAGGGGACTGATGGGCCAAGCTGCCTCGTTCAATCTGGAAATTAGAGGGCCAAGAGGTGATTATAATTCTCCAAAATTCACATTTTCTTGCTCAACTAATTATGGAAGGCATGCAACTGGCTATGAACAACTACGTGAACCAAATTTGGCTCACCAACATACTCAACCCACTGACACCAAATGCATCCCCAACCCTAATCCAAACCATGCAAGCCTAGTGGGGCCTTCCTCCCCACTTCATACCAACAAACGGAATACTAGAAGTTTAAAACACTCCATTCTTTCCTCCTCCAAACCTCCAAACCCTGGGAACCATATCTTCCTTTCATGGCAACCTCCCCAACAAATGAACATACCCATGAACCAACCAAATCAGGGTATACCAGTTCCAATGGAGATCCATCAACCTCGCAACGCACACAGTCTAGGAAACAATCTCCAAGGTGAAGTGGGGGCAAGGGCAAGACCACTAAGGGAATCTCGAGTAGAGTTCAAAAGCCTAAGAGAAATAGCAATATTTCTTTACAAGGAGAGGCAAGACAAGAAATCTATCATCAGCTGCCCAGCAGCATTGTTCAAGTGCTCAGTAGACCTAAGGCCACCTCTAAACCTAGCGGCAGGCAAATATGCAATAGTACTCAACCCAACAATGAGGGAGATTCCACCTCTAAGGCTGGAGGAGAACCAGGGACAGCTCACACCAACAACCTTTCTCATAAATCGTCCAATTAACTTCATTAGTTGGAATGTAAGAGGGGATAACAATGCCATGTTTAGTAGAAACTTCAGGGATATCATTGACACTCATCGTCCTAGCCTAATTGTTCTTTTAGAAACTAGGATGCATGATCATGCAACAATTCAACAAGAATTTAACTTTGATGACCTAGTGGAAATCCCGGCAGTAGGTAGAGCAGGAGGAGTGGTTTTAATGTGGATGAAAGATATGGTGGAAATTGAGGAGGTCACAAGGGAAGATCAGGAACTTCACACTATGATCAAGGTATTCCCAAACCACATACCTTGGTTATTTAGTTTTATATATGCTAGTAGCTCTCTAACTAAACGTAACACGATGTGGGAAAAATTAGCTATTAGATATCATTACATTAATATCCCAGGATTAGTTACTGGAGATTTTAATGGCATCCTTTCTTCTGAATAAAAATGGGGAGGGAGGCCGGTAAACTATAGACGAACTAACAAACTTTGAAATTTTTTCAAAATTGTAATCTTTTCGACTTAGGTTTCAAGGGTCCAAAATACACTTGGTCGAACTTTAGAAAGAATAGTAACGATTTAATTTTGGAAAGACTTTATGGATGCTTTATTAATGATCAATGGAACAAACTTTATCCTAATGTTATTTTTAATCATCTTCCTAGAACCTATAGTGACCATAATCCCCTCCTTCTTCAATTAAACCCTAGGCTGATAACTCCTATAACTAAGCCTTTTCGATTAGAATCTATGTGGTGTTCCCACCCGCAATTTCCTTCCATAGTCAAGAATAGTTGGCATAACAAGGATTTTGAGGAAGCCATGATATCCTTCAAAGAAAAAGCCTCCCAATGGAAGAATGAAGTCTTTGGGAACATTTTTTTAAAGAAAAAGAAAATTTTAGCTAGAATCAAGGGTATACAAAACTCATCCTAATTCCCTAGAAGTGACTTCCTACAAAACCTTGAAAACCAACTTAAGCAAGATTATAATGACATCCTTCAAAAAGAAGAGGAATTTTGGAAACTTCGTTCTAGAATCAACTGGCTAAACAATGGAGAAGCAAACACAAAATTCTTCCATATATCTACCTTAATTAGGAGAAGACATAATCGTATTACCCATTTCAAAAATGATGAGGGTACTTGGATTGAAGATCCTGAGGAAGTTAAAAACCATACTCTCCTTTATTTTAAGAATATGTTCACCACCTCTCACAATAATTCAAACTGGAAGGAAGTTTGTCAATCTCCTAGAAGCTTTGACAAAATTTCGTTAAATCATCTAGATAATCCTATTTCCAATCTAGAAATTACAAATGCTCTCTTCTCCTTTAAACCTATGAAAGCTTCTGGTCCAGACGGAATTCATCATTTTTTTTACCAAAAATTTTGGCTAGTGGGGTGAGACTCCATTATTAGATACATTAAAAGCATATTTTTAAGCCAGAAAATCCCTCAAAAATTGAATAACACATACCTTTGTTTGATCCCTAAAATTCCCAATGCTAACCAATTAAAGAATTTCAGACCCATTGGACTATGTAACACCATTTACAAATTAGTCACCAAAATCATAGCCAACAGGATAAAACCTCTCCTTAATAACATTATTAGTCCCTTCCAATCTAGCTTCCTAAATAATAGAAGAGCTTCTGATAAAGGTATTATAATCCAGGAGGTTATAAAAAAACTCAATAGTATGAAAGGATCCAAGTCAAAAATGATTATCAAGATTGACCTAGAAAAAGCATTTGATCGCATAGAGTGGTCCTTTATTCATAGAACTCTTACCTAATTTAAATTCCCTCCTAAGATAACCAAGCTAATTATGAACTGCATAACAACTAGCAATATAACAATTCTTGTAAATGGAACCAGTACAATTTTTTTCTCTTCATCTCGAGGAATCAGGCAAGGTGACCCATTATCCCCCTACATATTTTTGTTATGTATGGAAATGCTATCCAGATTTATCAATCACCAAGTTGATTATGGCAATTGGGACCCTATCTCTTTTAACAAAAAAGGCCCTAACCTATCCCATGTCTTTTTTGTCGATGATCTCACACTATTGGCTAAAGATCAATGATAATGTGAGATCATCGACAAAAATTCATTACTTTCTGGGCAAAAGATCAATGATACTAAGTCTAAAATTATTTTCTCTAAGAACTGTCCTTCAACAACTCAAAAACACAATGCTCGAATATTGAACATTCCTATAGGATACAACTTTGAAAAATACTTGGGATTTCCAATTCTTAATAAACACCCTAAACCTAATGATTTCCTATACATCTTAAACAATATGAGATCTAAATTGTCAAACTGGAAAGTTAATTGTCTCAATTTAGATGGTAGGGCAATCAACCCTTAACATGATCCCAAATCACACAATGCAATATATTGTGTTCCCAAAAAAAACTCTCAACAATATTGATCGCCTTCAAAGGAATTTTTTATGGGGGACTACTCAAGATAAAAAAAGACTTCACTTAATCAATTGGGACATCATTACCCACCCTATGCCAGAGGGGGAATTGGGGCTAGTTAAAGTTGGCCATAGGAACAAAGCCATGTTAGCAAACTTCACTTGGCGACTTTATAACAACACCACCTCCCCCTGCGCCCAAATCTTGATTAGCCAATATGCTCATAACCAAATCCTAAGAATTGTTCCTTCATTTGGAATAACATTCGGAGAGGTTGGGAATTATGTAATAAAGGGATAGCCTGGAATATAGGAAAGGGTGAGCGCATTAACTTTTGGTACGATAAATGGTGTTCAGACCTTCAATCTATTAGGGAAAAAATTCCAGGTCCCCTGAGTAAAAATGAAGAAGCCTTAACAATAACGGAGATAAAATCTCTTTTACCCTCCCTATATCAGTAGTAGATGACATCAAAGACACTCTCACCCCAAAAGAATTACCCCACCAAGATACTCAATTCCGGTCCCTATCTAGTAATGAATTGTTTCGCCAAAAAACTGCTTTAAGTCTCCTAAACCCTATCAACGACTCTAAGGCAGACTTTATGTGGATTTGGAAATTAAGGACCCCAAAAAAAATCAGCTTCCTACTGTGGCTTTGTTACCACAATAAAATTTCCACTAGAAGCTACCTTCATCATATAGGCATGAACGTTAATGATACATGCACTATTTGTAGAAAAGAAAAAGAAACTACTACTCATATTTTTCTGACCTGCCCCATAGTCAAAAAATATTGGAGTCATTTAAGTATTGATCCCATTTTATCTAAGGAAAGTCACTGGCTAGACACCATCAGACTTATGAACCCCAGTAGAATTCATTCTTGTCTTGATTGGAAGGATATCTTTCCCTTTGCAGTTTGGGACATTTGGATTAATCGAAATTCTAATAATATCAACAATAAATCAAAGGACATTCCAGTGCAAATAACTATAACGAGAGCAGCTGAATTTAAGTTCCTTAAAAGAGTCTCTATCCCTAATCTCAACACTAAGGAAATCAAAATAGTGTGGGAACCTCCCCCAAAGAACACCTATAAAATTAATTGTGACAGTGCTTTTACAAATAATAAAAATGGTGGCTTGGGAGGCATAATCCGAGATAGTCAAGGGAAATGGATAATTGGCTACCAAATATTACTCTTATTAGCAACACTCAAGGTGAACTCCTTGCCCTTGAAGAACGTCTCCGACTGGCTCTTCAACACAAGTTACATCCAATTGAAGTGGAAACTGACTAAACTGAGGTAATAAACCTTTTACAAACTAACCACCATACCTATCAACACATTATTGATTCATGTAGGTGGTTAATCACTCAATTGGGGTACCCGCAAATCAAACACTTTTTTCATGAAGCAAATGGAGTGGCACATCTTTTGGCTAAGGATAGTTTGAAGCTTCAAAACAAGAATAAAGCAACCATCCTTCTTGCTTCTCCTCCTTGTGTAGAGGCTGCGATGAAGGATGATGCTAATGGAAAAGAATATGGCAGAATGATCTCGGAGGAATGTTGTAAAACTCTAGCTAGTATTGGCAGTGCTACTGTTTTGGAAAATATTAGTTTGTTTAATAGTATTTACAGTTTCGATCCCAATGGAATGGCTGTAGAAACCTCATGTAATAGGACTTTGTAGTTTCTAATCAATAAAATCTTATTTCAATAAAAAAAAAGAACTCATTGACCAATAAATGAATGAAAAAAAATCATATTCTTTGTATTTGATTTATTGACCAAAAATAAATTAATAAAAAACATCATATTCTTTCCATTTTACCCATTGACCAAATAATAAAAAACATCATATTCTTTCCATTTGATTGGAATTACATAACCAAAACAGATTTCTAACCTAAAGATAAGAAAAATCCAATTCAGGAATTTTTTTCTAATTCAAACTTCATAGATTGTGCACTCTATTTATGCCCCTAACCACTTTGCAACAGTCTTTGATAATCCAATTCAAAAGATTAATTTGGCCAATTCCTTCATAGGCAAAATGGCCAATTCCTCAACCACTTTATGCATGTTTTTCCTCATTGATGATATATTTATCTTTCGGCATTTATTCTAAGCCTGATTTTTAATTAACGTCTCAGGATATTCACTCAACTTTGATAGTCGCTTGATATAATAATAGTAATTAGTAAAATAACTATAAGATTAGACACCCTAGGAATCAGCGGCATAGTTAGGAATTTCTCCAAGGATGTTCAAATTTGAAAGAAGTAAAAAATAATTTCCGACAAAAGGTGTTTAATATGTGTTATATACATCTAAAACGTAATATTTTACATATATACACAGTGTAATTTTTTACGAAGGGTGGTTAACTGACCACCCTTGTGATCATGTGGCTTCGCGAATGCTAGGATTACGGTTGTCTATGGGGAGGGTATTGGGTTCTTACGGGTAAGGGTACGGGAAGGGTAAGGGTAAGGGGAGGGTTCCTTAAGGGTACTTTTCTTAAGGAGATTTAAGGGTATGGATTAAAGGTACGATACTGGTATTTAGGGGTAATTTTAAATAAAAAAATTAATTAATTTTTATTTAAATACAAAAAAAACTTTAATTGATGAAAAAAGTTCAAGGCTATGAAGTGTCTTTATTTTATTTTATTTTATTTTATTCAATGTAAATATTAGATTTCTAATACAAGTTAGAAGTATTTATTTGTATTTCAACACTTGTAAAAATAAAATTACATATATTTCTTTTGAACGATTTACGTAGTTCAATAATTTTTCGTGGTTCTTCAGTTGGAATTGGTAGCACTTGTTCGTCTGCGTCTCCGCCGTCTCGGATAAATAGTATTTCATTATATGCATCGTCGTCTTCTTGAATTATTTCTGGAAGGCTAAAGTTTTTTCTCTCCGCTTTTATCCAAATTATGAATAAAACAGTAGTCTCCAATGGCTAGAGAGGAAAAAATAGCCGTTTTTGGCTGTTGCCAACGACTAGACTTTACAAACGTTAACGGTACAAAAACGACTAGATTTTAGAAAAACGTTGGGTACCGGTTCGGTACCTTAAGGGTACTTACCATACTAAGGGTATTTTTTCGGGTACCCTACTATTACTCTTATCCTTCGCCCAAATCCCTCACGCCTACTCCCAAATCGGAGCGATATGATCCGGTACCGGCACTGGTACGGATCGATGCGGATACAAATAATATCCTACCCTTAGACAACACTATCTAGGAATCTTGTACTTATACAATAAGTATCTTATATGTATATAAATTTTTTCGTGTCATGCTTATTTTAATATATATTTACTAATTTATTTTTCTAATAGGTTCAATGGTGCTAGCGAGCAAAGACGCAATCCCAAATGAGAAGTGCATGACTGGTTTGGGCCTCTGTAGCAATCTCTGCGACACACAATGTTGTGAACAGAATTGTTATGACAACTTTAAGTCACAAAATCCAACCGCAATTTGCGAGCTAATTCCTGGATATCGTTTATGTAATTGTTACCATGATTGTTAATTAGAGTTTAAAATTAATATTCATGTTTTAAAAGATATGAAATGTGTGAAATCACATTATATCGTTTATATTTAATTATTGTTATTAGTCAAGATGTCATTGTTTGCAGCAGTTATTTCGAATTGTTTGTAATTGAATAATATAATTGAGACGTAAATATTAAGTGGCAACTTTTTTTTTTGAGAAATGCAAACTAACACTATGCTCATTATCATTTAGGAGGCAAAAAAGAACCAAGTTTATAGAGCAAGGAGATTAGAGTGTCATTAATTCCTACTCATCTTCAAATTTGAAAATTGAAATCCAAGAAATCTCCAGTAATCCTTAGGACCCGTTTGGCTATAGTCAATGCCCTAAGAGATATCGGGGACAAATCAATTTGCATGTCCTTAGAAAAATCGAAATAGAAAATTATAGATGTCTTCTTCTTTACTGAGGGAGGCGGCGGTCCCGTGGACATAGTCCTTTTAGGCAGTGGCCGTTTAGTCCATGATCCATTGGATGGTCGGTGCAAGGCCAGAAATTGGAACACATTGATTCCGCTCGTTCCCGTCCTTCGCTTCAGGGCCTTTTAGATGAGATGGTTCACACAATTCACCACAGTAGAGCAGGCAGAGGTCCAGGATTCGAGTCTTGCCGCCACTTATTAACAGTACGCGCGCTAGCGCGCTACGGCTTACGTAGTTGATCAGATCAGATAGCCCTTCCTTCGGGCAAGCAACCAAACCCGGCCGTCAAAGAATTCGGGAACTAGAAGAAAGACTCCAGGGACTACGCCAGGAGCAGCAGGGCGTCTGGCTTAAAGCTCTCTGCATACGAGGGTGCTCCTCTCTCTGATGCAACGGAAGTCCCCCTTTGCTGGTTGAGGCTCGGCCTTTGACTCCGTTTGCCTCTACTTTTCATGTCAATCGTACAAGTTTGTCAAAATAAATTTGGATTTTATTTGACAAACACTTGTTTGGCCATAGATTTTGCTTACATTTTGGCAAAATCCCAAACCCCGAAGCCAAAATAGCACTATTAGATTTTTTAAAAATTGCCCCAAACTTTTATATTTTATAAAAGAGCCCACAATTTATTATTTTGTAACAATATTACTTCGTCTTCTCGGTCATCTGGCAGTGTATCATGTAGTTCATTATAAAAATGATAATTTTGTACCAGATTTATTTATGTTTCAAGACTATGATTTGCGATAATATAATGAATATTAGAACTTGTGGGTATAAGTCATGTTTCATGTTTTTCCAAAATTAATTTGGGAAATATATTTTGAAAACTAATGTTCAAATACATTTTCATCTTCAAACTAAACTTCACCCAAATCAAATTTTTCAAAATAATTTTGAGAATCTATAGCCAAAAGCTAGCTTAGATTCAGACCCTTTAGCCTAATAATACAAACCTTGTCACTTCAACATTAATTTTGTGGAGTGATGAGCTCCTTTATCCATAATATGAAGGTTTAGATTCGAGCCTTAGTATGACTCGTCTTTTTTGTGGAGCACTTTACCCCTTAATGTATGATTTACTTGTGAATCAATACGAGTACTGAATATCGCGTGAAAAACCAAAAGAAAAAAATATTGTTCGACACCCAAAAGTTTGATTATAAATTGGAATTGTTTAGCCACATACTATGTGAACTCTGTTAGAAATGAATAGTTTTTTATAAACGAAAAAATCATTATTCTTAAATATTCTTTTTAATTATTGATCTAGATGATGCCTTAATTAATAATAAAAATTTAAAATGAATCCAAAAAGGAATTAAGTCAACAAAATCCCTGGAGTCTATATAAGCAAAAATTAAGCAGCAGTCTCCTATAGTCCTGCCTGCTTTGAATTTTCCGGTTGAAAAAATTTTGGTTCTCAAATGAAGATGTCCCTCATCTCACCAACTCTTTTGATTTTTCTACTTCTCATTTTTGGGTCAGGTAATATGCATTTTTATTTATTCTGTGTGGCCTTTTAATCTCTTCCTCATTTTTCTTAAAAATCATAATCACAAAAAAGAAAAATATATAAGATTTACGTACATTGTTTTCTTGTTTTGGAGAGTTAAGATTTTTTGGTCAACGACAACAACAACAACAACAACAAACTCAGTATGATTCAAACATGTGGAGTCTGGGGAGGGTAGTCTGTACGCAGACCTTACCCCTAATGCAGGTAAATAGGATGTTTTCAATAGACCCTCGGCTTTTGGTCAAACTTAAAAAAAAATAAAAAAAAATTAATGCATCAATTAGTTAACGGTATTAAATAGCTGATATCCAACATTAAAGACCCGTTTGGCCATAAATTTTGCACATTTTGCAAAATTCCAAATCTCAAAATCACTCCAATTGCTGTTTTTGGGCCTAAATCTCAAAACTTGGGAATTTTATACATGTTTTTCCAAAATAAAGTTGGGAAATATGGTTTGAAAACGTATGTCCAAACACATTTTCATCTTTAAACCAAATCTCACCCAAATCAAATTTTTCAAAATAAATTTAGAAATCTATGACCAAACACTAGCTAAGTTATATGAGAATTTATAATAACACGTTTTCTATCCAGGTAACGTAGCAGCTAGTAATACGGCGATGGCCCCGATGAGGGAAGCTGAAGAGGGAGAAAATAAGCATCAATTGATAACTGCGCGGTCACAAATTATGTCAAATTATCAGTGTTTGGCTCAATTGGGTCCATGTAGCACAAAATACTGCAATGAAGAATGTTGTACAAAACAGTGCTTAAATGATTATAGTGGACTTAATCCTGTGGCTTATTGTCAAAAAATTCCTGGTCAAGCACTTCGCCTTTGTGCTTGTTATCATGATTGTTAGAACACTTTCATAAAATACAATATGATAATATGATATCTTTCTTCACAAAGATTATTTTTTTTTGGTATAACTATCTGGTCTTCAGAATTTATTGGTCTTACTAATTTAGATTTACGTCGCATAAAGCCCATAAAAGGAAAAAACATACATTGCTAGGTGTTTCTATAAACATCATTTCTTCATTTTGGATAAATTGTTCTTTCAATTTAATTTTTCAATAGTCAATTGTGGATATGTAGTTTTATCATTGTCTCATTGAGAATATGATTGAGTCAATTTTATGATTGTATCCATCTCTCTTTTGATGTTACCACTCAAAATCTTTGACCTATCTAATTAAGGTGATGTAATTTGCACATACAAGTGAACTTTGCCACTTTGGGATCGAGTGAAAATTAATGTTAAATAAAGACAGGAAAATTAAAGTTAAATGAAATAAGAGCTTGTTTGGCTTAACTGATCTAAAGTAGGTGATAAGCATTAAATGCTGAAAAGCGTAAATAAACAATTACGTGTATGGATAAAAGTGTTAAAATTGATAATAAGCTGTTGAAGTGTTTGGTAAAAAATGCCGATAAACATGTTTTTATATTAACAAAACTTAAATGCCCTTAAAGTTGTTTATATAATACATACATTAGTATTACAAGATTTTATTTTATTAATTCAGATTGATTCAAATACAAAATACTTTATGTCTCAATTTATTTTAGTAAAATTCATTAGATAAAATTATTTCTAATAAATATAAATTATTTGTGATAATAAAATGAAATAATTAATATTTTTTGGTAATAAAAAATATTTAATAATTTGATTAAGGTTTGTTACATTCTGAAGAGTAGAATAAAGAAAACATGGTTGGTTCGATATTTGGATACAAATTAACACAAGGGAACTTTGTTTACTGGGCAACGAATTTGCTGCAACACAGCAACATTGTCCCTTTCAAACACCCTGCAAACTTGGACCTTTTTCTTCTTCAATCTGTTTTCAACAGATTACGAATATCATAGTCAACGGATCCAATCAAAAATCGTAGACCATCAATGATATTCATTAGTTAAAGTAATTATTTAGGAACACACCAGATCTTTTATATAACAATACAAGAAATGATATAACTGTATACGGTCGAGATCGAGTTCACCTACGACATTGAAGGACATGCTCGGAACATGGTAGTACAGGACTGAAGATCGACCCCAAGTCACACCGGGCATGAACATGGGGTCAGAACACTTGCCTTCGAGAACATTGAGTTTGTGACCTCGGAGTCGACCTTAGCCCCAAACGAGCTCGAAGAAACATTATTAGCATAAGCAACATAAGACCGAAATATTTGTGACCGGTCAGATATTGCGGTGGGAATCTCGGCTCGTATCAGTAAGGAACCGGCAATCGGCAAATCAAGAGATTTTTAACTTTTATAGAATTGTACCTAAAGTAGGACTCCTCTACTATATAAAGGGGGTCTGATAATTCATCGAACAGATTGTATCACGCATTCCAAAGCAATACATTATCAATTTTTCTCTTTAAGCTCTTGTTCTTCTGTATCTTGACACCGGCCGAAGTGTATCCGGCTTGAGGGTGTGATTTGCATTTACTCTATCATTGTTTATTTCAATTGCAACTTAATTTATCATTTTGTGTCAAGTTAATCCACGTATCCTTAAAACCACTTACAAATTCAGTTGTTATCCGATTTTGCGGGTAAACAGTTTGGCGCCCACCGTGGGGCTAAGGATAATAGTGGTTATTTGATACAAATCTCCATAACATACACTACTTTACACTTTGTTCTTTGAAGTGTCTCTAATTTCAGGTTAAAACTCAAAATGTCTGAACTCTCAATCAGCACCCCCACATGTTGACAATGAGTCCGGTCATCACGGTGAAAATAACAACATAGCGCAGGGTGACGAGGTACCACCCGTTGATCCCATCGTAATTCCGGTTGCAGACCCAATTGACGCTAATTCACATGTGGCTATCAACACAAACCTGCCCACCGACCCCGAGAATAGCGGCTGTGGTGGAACCCGATCGGCAGCTCAAAATACACAAAACATTAGAGGAGACGGGGTCAGTCTACGGGTGATCTTCGAAATGTTGCAAGCTCAACAGGCGGCGATAGCTCAATTACAGAACCAAAGCCACGCACCGAGCAGAATTGAACCTGATCCGTCCCAGGAAGTCACCCGCAGAGATGAACCGGTCGCAAAGAGGTCGGATGAAAATGAATCAGAGATTAACCCCGAGATCATAAAGATGCTCGAGGAACTGACCAAACGGGTAGAATCAGGGGAGAAGAAAATTGAATCTAATGAAAAAAGGTGGAAAACTATAATTCTAGGGTCGAACAAATCCCAACAACACCGCCGATATTAAAAAGCCTGGATTCCAAGAAGTTCATGCAAAAACCTTTTCCTCCGAGCGCGGCTCCAAAGCCGATACCTAAGAAGTTCTGCATGCCTGATATTCCTAAGTACAATGGAACGAGCGACCCAAATGAGCATGTAACTTGCTACATATATGCCATCAAAGCGAACCACTTGGAGGATGATGAAATCGAGTCTGTCTTATTAAAGAAGTTCGGAGAGACCCTGTCAAAGGGATCCATGATATGGTACCATAACCTACCACCTAATTTTATTGACTCGTTTGTTATGATTACATATTCCTTCGTAAAAGCACATGACAGAGCTATCAAGGTCGAGACCAGAAAGTCATACCTCTTCAAAGTAAAACAGAGGAATAATGAAATGCTCAGAGAGTTTGTGTCCAAATTTCAAATGGAGAGAATGGACTTACCCCCGATTGCGGACGATTGGGCCGTTCAAGCTTTCACCCATAAGGGACTCAATGTTCGAAGCTCTGTGGCTTTACACCAATTAAAACAAAACCTAATAGAATATCCATCCATTACTTGGGCTGCGTGCATAACTGGTATCAATAGAAAATCAAAGTCGAAGATGATCAACTTGGGGCCCCTTCGGGGTCCATATATCCCGTCAGAACTATCGACAGAGTCAAGAGAGACATCGATTGTGAACCGAGATCAAACAGGGATCGGTATCAGCCGTATAATGGAGACCGAAGAAGCAATTGGTCTGGGCAGAACTCTATGCAAAATTAAAGGAGAAGTGATCGAGGTCAGAGAAACCGGGGAATCATGAGCAAAAACAGCTTTGACAAGCCCGTCGGGCCTAAAGAGGCGCCGAGATTATCAGAGTGCAACTTCAGCGTCGATGTCGCCGCTATTGTATCTTCCATCGGATGCATCAAAGATGCCAAATGGTCTAGACATTTACAGTCTGATCCATCCCAAAGGGATCCTAACCTAATGTGCAAATATCACGGCACTCATGGCCACAAAATAGAAGACTGCCGACAATTAAGAGAAAAGGTGGCCCGACTGTTCAATAATGGTTATCTCCGATAGTTCCTGAGTGATCAGGCCAAGAATCACTTCAGGAACATGGATTCTAATAAGCAGACCGAGCAGGATGAACCTCAGCATGTCATTAACATGATCATCAGTGAGGTCGACATCCCCCAGGGGCCGATGCTGAAGCACACCAAAGTATCTATCACAAGAGAAAAAAAGACTCGGAATTACTACCGGAAGGAAACTTGTCTTTCAACGACGAAGACATTGAGGGGATGTGCACCCCCACAACGACACACTGGTAATATCAGTACTTGTATATGAATCTCGAATTTAAGCATGTGTTAATTGATCCAGTTAGCTCAACCAACATTATCAGATCAAGGGTCGTGGAACAACTCGGCCTACATGACCAGATCGTACTTGCGGTTCGAGTCCTGAACGTGTTCAACATGGCAATCGGGACCACTAAAGGGGAGGTAAAATTGCCAGTAAACGTTGCTGAAACCGTGTAGGAAGCCAAGTTCTATGTAATCGAGGGGATATGAGATACAACGCTTTGTTTGGAAGGCCATGGATTCACAACATGAGAGCAGTGCCCTCGACACTGCACCAGGTGCTGAAATTCTCAACACCAGTGAAGTCAAAACAGTTTATGGGTAACAACCGTCCGCCAAGGAAATTTTCGCGGTCAATGAAGTGATACTGGCATCTACACTCTCAACATTGGAGGATAATCCGATGATCAAAGACGGGGACAAATAGCAACCACCGGTACTAGCCTCGGCAGAACCAGAGGACCAAGGGGTAGACGAGGACGACGACTACGTAGTTCCCAGATCTTTCATAGCCCCCGATGACTCTAACGCTATAAAATCAACGATCGAGGAGCTGGAACAAGTCGTACTGAGTGAACACTTGCCCAATCGAAAGGTAAACCTGTGCACGGGGAAAGCTAACAAGGATTGTTTCTCTTGGTCCCACCTCGATATGACAGGGATCTCGCCGGAGATAACCACTCACAAGCTAAGCCTAGACCCGAAGCTCCACCCGGTCAAGAAGAAGAGGAGACCCTCGTCTGAGGTCAAACATGCTTTCAACAGGACGAGGTATCTAATATCCTTAAATAAGGCCCATTCGGGAGGTTTAATACCCAGATTGGTTAGCAAATGTAGTGGTAGTCTCTAAAAAGAGAATAAATTAAGAATAGTGTAGACTATAAGGATTTGAATAAGGCATGTCCGAAGGAATCCTTCCCTTTGCCCAACATTGATCGCATGATCGATGCCACGGCCGGTCACGAGATCCTTAGTTTTCCCGATGCCTACTCTGGGTACAACTAAATACGGATGAACCCGGATGATCAGGGAAAACCCTCCTTCATCACTAAGTACATCACATACTGCTATAACGTGATGCCATTCAGATTAAATAATGCAGGTGCCACTTATCAACGCCTAGTAAACCGGATGCTCGAGGAACAAATAGGAAAATCAATGGAGGTTTACATTGACGATATGTTAGTTAAGTCCCTGCAAGCAGAGGACCATTTAAAATATTTGTAGGAAACCTTCTATTGATACCTAATTTTTCCCTATAATATTTTTCAAATGCATATATACCTTCAAAACTATGCATTAGCATCAATTGATATTTTTTTCATATTTTTTTTACATTTTAGGGATTTTTAATTAATTTATCCCAATACTTTATTTATATAAATAATTACAAATAGCATCACAAATGAATTTATAATAATTTCATGGCTTAATATTTCTATTTATATTTATATTATGCTTAATTATTGCACAAATAGCCACATTTACACTCTTTGGGTTACAATTGCAATAACTTTGCAATTATAGCCCGTGCATGCATTATTACATTACTTTGCCAAAAAGTAGCATGTTGAATTTTTAAAAAAATATTGAGTAATTATTTTAAAAAATTTCTATGCATGAAAATTATTTTGTAATCTGTTAATTTTTTTTATCAATTATTGGGGGTATTTAACAAATAGCCCTTTTTATTTCAGATTTAACCCTTTTGATAAGCCCAAGCCCCTTAATAAAACTAGCCCAAACCCCTTAATAAAACTAGCCCAAACCCCTTAAAGTCCAATCTGCCTACCCGACCCAATAACCCCTCTTCAATCATGGTCGTTGATCTTTTAGATCAACGATGCACATTGACCCTTACCATATTAATCCTAACCTAATCCCTAACCTATTTCATTCTCTTCCTCCCGCTGTCATCGTCTCCCCTAATCTCTCCATTCTCTCTCAACCCAACCTAAACCCTAATCGCCGTCACCGGCAAGAATCTCCCGTCTATGGAGTTTCTGTGCACTCTTCGACCACCACTGGTCTCCTATACTCCCTGGCTCTTTGATTTCATGAGTCCTTGAGAAGATCTCAAGGAAAACCAACCTGTCTGGGTTTGAAACTTGTTTACCGACCGGTCTCATGTCATTTTCATTTGCAAGTATTAATTTTCTCTTGTTTTTGGCGCGAATCCATGGTTTCTTGACCGATTCTCATCACCTCTACTATTTTCTGAAAATCCTAGTTCGATATTGTCGATTCTTCTCAGATCTGTATATATCTGAGGTGGTTCAAGTATTATTAAGTATTTTCCTTTTAAAATTCCTTGTTCTAATTAACTATTCGATTTTTAATCACTCTTTCTAAACTAGGCTTCATCCCAAACTGTTCTTCAAAGATTTTTCTAACTTCTCAGTGTTTAATTAATTGTTCCTTCATCATCTTGACTAATTTTCGCATGAATGTTCAAACCCTAGATGATTATGTGTGATATACTGGTTTCTTCAATTTTGTTTCGATATTTTGGTTATTTCTGTGATGCCAGTCATATTAATTTATTCCATCTTTTGGACTTAAATGTTTTCCCTGTTAAACCCAGTGTTCTTTGGGGATTTTTCCCTAATTGATCTCTATTAATGGTTCGAAACTGCTTTTCTTGTTAAATCATGTATTATTGTGAGGTTTTACTTAGTTGATTTCTATTTAGGGAATCCGAGTAATTCTTTCCCATAAAATTAGTATTCTTTGAAGATTTTCTGATTGTTTCCTATTAATGGCCCTGTTAAAATTAGTGTGCTGAGATTTTACTGGTTTCCTTATTTGTGACATGTTTCCCTATTTTTATTTTCCTTAATTAGCTATCAATACATATTGGGACTTGACTGATTCCTTATATGGTATGATTTTGATTTATTATCTTAATTGAACCCAGTTATGACCGTTAATTGACTATCTCCCAATTAAAGGGGTCATTTTCGGACTCCCTATATGAATTGGTTGACGGATTCTAATTGATTGAACCTTGATTTATTTTACCTTATTTGTTTTAATCCCTAAGTTCTATATAGACACTCTCATTCTGCCTCTTAAAGGGACGGACAGTACTTCAAACACACACACAAAAACTTTCTATCATCTCTCTTTCTGCTACTTATGTTCATCGCTTGTCTAGCTTGCTGAAAGCCAAGGCTAGACTGTTGAATCCTGCCTACTTTACCTTTTGCTTTTGCTTCCTTAACTGGTATGTTTCGATCTCTAATGTCATTATGAAGTTCAAACCTATATGATTATCTGTTGCTCCATGATCTATGTCTCTTCTGCACTAGTTCAATCGCTTATGTATTCAATGCTATATTCTTTCCTGTTTACTGCTTTGATCATGCATGTTTAAGTTCATTCTTCCATGTCTATTGATTTAATCATCATGTTATTCCTGTTTAAGTTTCCAGTCTGTTTATCGCTTAAACCAATATGTCTACTTTTATGTTTAGTGCCCTTATCTCTTATGTCCACTAACTTCAATTGGCATGACTAATTCTTTGTAATTATACCCATGTCCTCAGCATGACTATCCCTACACTTAGTCTCTGTGCTTTACTGTCTATTACTACTTTAGCATCAAGTATGGCTTTCCTGTTAAGACTCTAAATCAGTAGTCTATGTTCTAGTGAATGTTATGAATTTGGTTGTTGAATGTCAATTGACCCTTGTCTGTCCTTGTTGCTCAATGCTCTCTCTTGTTTTGTGTTTCAGATTCCTGTGTTCCCAACCCCTGATCCCTATCTGTAAAATTGCCTGTTCTCACCTAGAGTTAATTAACAAACTAAGTTTGAATCTAGGTAGTATTAAGCTTTGTGACTTTGTTGTGGCTTATTGAACCTTTCTTTCCTCAGAATGTTTTCAAAATGTTTTTATTCTTAATATGTTTTACCAAACTGTGTCCATTACTAAAGTATTTTTTCACTCCTGAATGCTTTACTCCTATATTGCTTTCCCAAAGTTATTCTAACTATGTCAAGCACTCTCACTTCTACTCTTCGATTACTTAAGTTCTGCCCTCCAGTGTGTGTATTGCCTAGGAATCCATGAGAGTGCTCCAAACTCTGGCACACTGGGACTGGCTTTTTCCACACTGCACATAATCATTTTCTTACTCAAAGTATCTTGGTGTGAGCATTGCCTGGGATCTCTGAGGTCCTTAGGGAACTTTGACACAGCAGGACACCTATTGGCTATGAGACTTCGGCATCCTAGACTGTTTTGAAGGTCTGGTATTTCCATGTTCACTTTGGGCCTATCTCATGCTCCCTATATCATAGCTTATATTCATCATTTATTCATTCATTTATGATCTGTAATAATAACCTTTGTAAACAGATATTGGGAAAATTAGTAAAGGGGAGGGATTCGTATACGGATTTTTGTAGGGAAACCAGGTAGAAATCATGCTTTAGGTTTATATTGTGTTTACTTGCATTAGAAATCCTTCCTTTAGGTCTACATTGTGTTTACTTGCGTTAGAAATCATGCTTTAGGCTCATATTACGTTATTCGCATTAGCAATCATGCTTTAGGTTTATATCATGTTTACCATGTTTTTAGATCACTTGGAATACTAGGCAATGTGTTATAGTCTCATTACCTCACTTGTTGCGGAATTCTGCATAATCATGATCGCCTAGAAATCCTGTTATTAAGTTACCGATGTAATTCTGCATAATAAAAATGTACATCCTTTGTGTGCATTAGAAATCCTGCTTTAGGACTGTGTTTGTATTCGCTTTAAATCATGTCTGCATCGCCTAAGTCAATAACCGTCCTATCTATAAGAATGTTTAAAAGCAATTTCAACGCCTAGGTAAGCATGTAGAATAATTGAAATTTTGCAAATTGTAAAACTATGCTTTGCTTAATTATTTTGTGATTGCCCGGATTCAACAAGTTCTGAAAAATCAGTAGGAAAATTGATTAGGTCTTTACGGCTTCGCCTTAACATAATGTTGCACATTCTCTATTTGTCATGCTCACCTAGATATCATGTTCTAGGACCTTTTATGAAACATCTGAAATCTTGTTGTTTGAGACGTGCTAATTTCTAGTTTATTTTCGGCGGCAAACATGAGCCCTTAATTGTTTTCTTACTTGACAGTCTTGTTTGTTCTTTGTTGTCTCTTAGATTTTACTTTTTAAACACTTTAGGAGAGTCTAGAACTGCCTAAAAATAGAGGTCTTAACACCTCCGGGACCACAAGGAAGGGACGATTAAGGCACGCTTAGAGTTCGTTTAATTAAAACCGCTTATACAATCACTAAGGGAAGGGTAATCGGGTAGTAAAAGGATATGATGACATGTGCATTAATATCACGTGTAACCCCTCTAGTTGAGGAAGGATTACCGGGCATTGCACAGATGTGATCCTATAGGCTAATAACTTAGGACTTCCTTTATCATATTTACATATGTGTGCTTAGACTGCTTATCTGTTAGATGACTAATTCACCAAGTAAATTTGGTCGGGACCCACCATTGTGGACCTCGAGAAGTGCCTAATACCTTCCCCTCAAGGTAATTTCAAGCCCTTAGCCAATCTCTAGTAATGTATACTGGTTTCATGAGTTATTTGCATTAGGTTCCCTAATGCACCTTAAATCCGTTAGGTGGTGACTCTTCAATTTCCATACCCCTTTTTCCCAAAAGTAAGGGAGTTGTCCCAAATGAATGTCGAAAACCGATTTCGCGAGGAAAAGGGGGCGCGACACCTTCAACATATTGAAGAAATACAATATGAAGTTGAACCTGGAGAAATGTGCGTTTGGAGTTGGATTAGGTAAATTCCTCGGATTCATTGTATCCAACCGGGAAATAGAGATCAACCCCAACAAGATCAAAGCCATCGAAGATATTACGGTTGTGGACAACGTGAAGGTCGTGCAAAGATTAATCAGACGCATAGCCGCCTTGGGGCGATTTCTTTCGAGGTCCTCCAATTAGAGCCACCGATAATTCTCACTATCGAAGAAGAAGAATAACTTCCATGGACCCCGGAGTGCCAACATTCCTTGGAAGAACTCAAGCAATATTTGTCGAGCCCACTGCTGCTTTACATACCAAAGACAGACGAACAACTATACTTGTACTTGGCAGTGTTAGAGATATAGGTAAGTGGAATCCTTGTCCGAGAAGAGCAAGGTACGCAATTTCCAATTTACTATGTTAGTAGGACCCTAGGTGAGGCCAAAACTAGGTACCCTAACCTAGAAAAGCTAGCGCTCGCTTTGCTAAGCGCCTCTAGAAAGATAAAACCATACTTCCAGTGTCACCCCATAAGTGCCGTGACTACTTACCCGTTAAGGAATGTTATGCATAAGCCCGATCTCTTGGGCCGGTTGGCCAAATGGGCCATGGAAATCAGTGGACACGATATTGAATATCGACCTCGGACCGCCATTAAATCTCAAATTTTGGAAGACTTTGTGGCGGACTTTATGCCGGCCCTAATACCCAAGGTCAAAAGAGAGTTATTGATAAACTCAGGGACCTCTTCGAGGATCTGGACCCTCTTTACGGATGACACCTCAAACGCAAAAGGGTCCGGACTTGGCATCGTATTGAAGCCACCAACATGCAACGTAGTTAGACAATCTATTAGGACTGTGAAATTGACTAACAATGAGGCCGAATATGAGGCCATGATTGCAGGTCTCGAACTAGCCAAAAGCTTGGGGCGGAGGTGATCGAAGTTAAGTGCGACTCCCTCCTCATGGTGAACCAAGTTAATAGGATGTTCGAGGTCAGAGAGGAACGAATGCAAAGGTACCTGGATAAGTTGTAGGTAACATTACATCGGTTCAAGGAGTGGACTCTGCAACACGTACCTCGGGATCAAAACAGTGAAGCCGATGCCCTTGCTAACTTAGGATCGTCGGTCGAGGATGACGAGTTCAACTCGAGGGCATTTGTACAACTCATGAGATCAGTAGTGGAAGAAGGTCATGCAGAGATTAACTCAATGAGCCTAACATTAACTCAACGAGCCTAACTTGGGATTGGAGAAATAAATACATAGAATATCTGAAGACCGGAAAACTGCCCTCGAATACAAAAGAATCGAGGGCCCTGCATACAAAGGCAACCCAATTTACCCTTTCCAAAGACCGAACCCTGTTTCAAAAGAACATTCGATGGACCACTTACGATATGTCTAGGACTAGCGGATACTGAGTAAATTTTGAGGGAAACCCACGAAGGCACCTGTGGAAATCATTCAAGCACTGAATCTTTGGTTCAAAAAGTAATCAGAGTCGACTACTACTGGATCGATATGGAAAAGGACGGGAAGAAGTTCGTACAAAAATGTGATGAATGTCAAATACATGCTCTGATGATTCATCAACCCGGGGGGCTGCTGCATTCGGTTTTGTCACCATGGCCGTTCATGAAGTGGGGAATGGATATCGTTGGCCCCTTTCCATGGGCACCCGGTAAGGCTCAATTTATATTATTTATGATTGGCTATTTTTCTAAATGGGTGGAAGCTCAGGCATGCGGAAAGGTCATGGAGAGAGAAGTCATCGATTTCATTTTGGACCACATCATATACTAGTTCGGAATTCCGACCGAGATCGTATGCTACAACGGGAAACAATTCATCGGTAACAAAGTAAGCAAGTTTCTTGAAGAGAATAAGATCAAAAGGATCCTATCAACACCCTACCACCCTAATGGGAACGGACAGGAAAAATCGACCAACAAAACCATATTACAAAACCTCAAAAAGAGGTTGACTGACGCCAAAGGAAAATGGAAGGAAATCCTTCCCGAAGTCTTATGGGGATACCGTACGACCTCGAAGTCCAGTACCAAGGCCACCCCATTCTCACTGGTTTACGGCGCTGAATCTCTAATTCCGGTCGAAGTCGGAGAACCAAGTCTCGGGTTCCGATATGGAGCCAAGGAATCAAATGATGAGGCCATGAATATGAGCCCGGACCTATTAGATGAAATTCGCGAAGCCTCCCTTGTCTAGTTGGCCGCCCAAAAACAGCGGATCGAGAGATATTACAAATGAAGGGCCAACCTTCGGCACTTCAATGCCGGGGACTTAGTGTTAAGGAAGGTCACACTAAGCACCCGGAACACATGTGTAACTATTACGCACAAGAATAAAAAGAAGTCTCTATCTTGCGGATAAATATCTTGTCCCTTAAAAATTTCTCTTCTTTCTTTTCTCTTAAGGAATTTAATACATGTGATCCCCTAAAGGTATCGAGCCCAAGGTCCTCCTTATCCGGGTTCAAGCGATAACTCCCATTTGGGGACTGCCATCCAAAAAAAAAACTCGGATGGCTCGGGCTATTGGAGCCTGGGGGCACAAGACCTATTAGGCAGCGCCCGAACCTTAAAGGCCACAGCCATCTCCATTCAGGGACTGTTATCTTAGGCAAGCCAGATAACTCGAGGTGACAAGACCACTGGGCAACACCCTAACTAAAAAGGCTACAACCATATTAAAACGGCTCGGAGACGTCCGCGACCCGTATAAAAACAAGTCCGTGAAAATTTTCTAAACCGGTTCTAAAGGCTACCCTCGGTAAACTATAATCTAAAAAATTATAAGTACTTTGAGGAAAAGATTCCAGTCATACCAAACCCCCCACGATGCCTTAAATAAAATTATGTCGAAGGCAAGGCCTGTTCGAATTTCCGAGCATGACCTAACTATTTCATGCTAAGGCATTTCGGTCTTTGCAAATATAAATAATAAAGCAAAGTACACAACAAAACTCAGAGATTGTCGAAGGTATAAACAAGCCTTATATTATATATACAGTCTTTACAGAGGCCAAATGGCCTTGACAAAAAGTACAAAAGTACAGAAGTACAAAAATACAAAAAATATACAAGGCACTTAAACAGCCTAGTCTTCACCGGAGCTCGCCTCATCGCTGGGATCTTCGGAGTCTCCTTCACCCTCAGATCTTCTCGAACTCTCGGAGTCTTCCTCGGGATAAGACAAACTCTTGGCCTCGGCTTCGATCCCCTTAGCACTCTCGACTTCGGCCGACAAGTCGAAATCCTGAGCATGAATCTCCTCGAAGGCCTCCCTTCGGGATTGCCTCTTCGCACGCTCAACGATATCTTTCGTTCAGGACTGGGCCACCTCGGCATCTGCCTTATATTGGGCCACCATTTCGTTGGCATAGACTTTAACAACAACAACCATCGACTTGGATGTTTCCAGTTCCTTGTCAAGTTTTCCTCGATCAGAGACGGATACACTTAGTTAAGACTAGAGCTCTCTCGAAGGGAAAGAAGATAGAAGGCTTCTTCTTCTAGATCTTCTTCGGATTCATCCATCAACCGGTAGAGTGAATCCGAAGATGGTGCTCGAGCGCTCGTGCTTTCTTTGGATTTGCGCACGAACCTTTGCCTTGGTTTCTTTTTCTCCGAGCTCGGAGAACTCGGGGCCCTTTTTCGCTTCTTCTCTCCACCCTGTCTTGGAGCAGGGGACTCGACAGGGAATTTTTTTCCACAAAATGGAGGCTTCAGTGTGACGTCCTTAGATAAACCTGCAAAAGGGAATGAAACGAGTGAGAACTTAATGATGCAAAAAGGAACCCAAATATTACTTACTCATGAAAGGGATGTCACCATGTGAATGGGCCTCCTATCATCCCTTTGAAAGCTCACTCCATGAACGCTCGGAATAGGGCCTTTTATAGTACGATGCGCTAGACCCATTCCTTGAGTCGAGGAACTGCATTCGGGACCCGAGCAACAGCTGCACCACCACAGAACACCGATAAGAATGAAGGAAAAGAGAGATAAATTAGATTTTGGAAGCGCAATTGTACTTACGTGACATATTCCACTTCTCAGGAAATGGCGTATGCGCAGCTAGAATCAAGTCCAAAGTCCTCACTCGGACAAAACAGCCTAACCAGCTTCGATCCCGATCTTTATCAATACTTGAGAACGGGGCTTTACTAGCTCGACGTGCGAGCTTGATCAGTCTTCCCCAGTAGAGTCGGGGACTATATAAAAGCATGAGGTGATCGATGGTGAATGGGCATCCGTTGATCTTGGTCACAAATAAACGGAGAAGGATCACAATCCTCCAGAGTGAAGGGTGAATTTGACCGAGGCATACCTAGTATCTCTTGCATAAATCGATGATGACCGGATCTAAGGGGCCTAGTGTAAAGGGATAAGTGTAAACACTTAAATATCTCTCGACATGTGTGGTGAGGTCTTCGTCAGGTTCGGGAATCACTACATGTTTGTCGACCCAATTGTAATCCTTTTTGACTGTAGAGAGAACATCCTCGGTGATCGAGCAGATGTACCTCGAGACCTCCTCGCTCCGGCCTTGTACGGAAGAAGGCTTTTCAACCTTAAAATCAGTATTGATCGGGAACCCCCCAGTGATGAACATTTTCATAGGAGGTTTCGGTATTGGTTCCTCGACATCAGTACGCGAAACGGTCTCCTCGGTAGCCGGTTGCGAGGTAAAAGGAGTTTCTTTTTGGGGAATGGTTTTTGAAGTCTTCGCCATTTCTTTGTAAATGGAGGAAAAATGAGGAAAATGAGGAAATTAAAAGAGTACACTTGATGGTTCGTAATGAAGACAAAACAAAAGTTATTATAAAAGATCTCAAATAACCGAAATAGAAGTGCCTGAAAATATTAAGATTGCTAAGGTACGAGGGCAGAAGGTTTGAATGTAAAGTTTGAATGAACAAATGAGAGGGTATTTATAGTTTTTTAGTGACGGTTCGCATCCAGGAGTGGCCGGCCAGCAACTGACAAGCATTTAATGCCATTAAGACTTGACTAACGAGACATTTCGTTTGTTTTGTCGTTTCGGTCGTGTGGTGTCGAAGAAAGAATCAGAAGCTCATGTCGTTTCTCGTCGTCTACTCTCAGAAAAATGAGGGGAATATATGTATAGTGTCGAGATCGAGTTTGCCTATGACATAGAAGTAGGGGCTCCGAACATGGCAGTACAGGACTGAAGATCGACCCCAGGTCACACCGGGATAGAACCCGGGGTCAGAACACCTTTCTTTGAGAACATTGAGTCTATGACCCCGGAGTCGACCCATCCCCAAACGAGCTCGAAGAAACATTGTTAGCATAACCAACAGAATACTGAAATATCCGCGACCGGTCAGATATTGTGACGGGAATCTCGGTGCGTATTAGTAAGGAACTGGCAATCAGCAAATCAAGAGATTTTTACCTTTTATAGAATTGTACCTAAAGTAGGACTCCTCTACTATATAAAGGGGTGGTTGATAATTCATTGAACAGATTGTATCACGCATTCCAAAGCACTACATTCTCATTTTTTTCTCTTTAAGCTCTTGTTCTTCTGTATATTGACACTAACCGAAGTGTATCCGGCTCGAGGGTGATAAGGCTGAGACCGTTCAATTCGTGTGGTTTGCATTTACTCTATCATTGTTTATTTCAATTGCAACTTAATTTATAATTTTGTGTAAAGTTAATCCATTAATCTTGAAATCACTTACAAATTCAATTGTTATCCGATTTTGAGGGTAAACAATAACAAACAGACAAAATCTTTCTATCCAAACAAAAATGTCAATTGCCAAAGGAAATTTGATTGTTCTTGATGGTAGAAAATAAAGTCATGGAGAAGGTTAGGCTTTGTTTTAGAAAATGTATAAGGATTACACAAAAATAATAGGAATAAAAATAGTAAAATTATTGATCAAACAAAAGTGTTGTTAAGCTGTAAAACCAAAAATTGGAGGTTAACAACTTATGGCTTTTGGTCGATTTTAGTTTATAAGAACTTTTGATATATAACAAACGCATAGATATATGTCAAAGAATGCTTATAAGCTAGTTTGACCAGTGATATTCGGCTTAAAGTATGTATATGTCTATGCATATTGCCTCAGATTTTACTCATGCTTTGTGAAATTTTGAATGCGGTATGTAATGCTTTATTCTAAATACTGGTATTTTTATGTGTATGAATCATTCAGAGGCAATGTGGGACGAGAGTGCACGAGTTGAATCAAACAAGGAACAAAATAAGTGTAGCGCCACAAGTAGCGTGGGCCGCTACCTGTGGTGCAGTTTCCAGAAACACAAGAATTCCCAGCGCCAGGGCTAGCGTCCCACGCTACCCTAGGCGCTGGTGACGGGAAAGTTCCTAGTTCGCCGGGGACAAGGTTATTTCGGTCCAAGACCTCCCCCCGCAATGCATATAAAAGAAAGTCTAAACCTATTTTGGAGGGGGAGACAACACTTTGAGAGGAAAATACATGCACGGAACACAGGAGCAAGGGATTCTCAGTTTTTCTTCATCTTCTCTTCCTTTAACTTTATAGTTTACTATTTCTAGAGTTTTGAGTGCTATATGAACGTTGTAGTTTGAAGCTTGAATTGCTATATTTATTTTATCATATTGGATTTATTTAATCTTGCGCTTAATAATTTGATTCTTGATCACCAATTGAATATTATCTACGAATCTAGGATTGAACTCGGGAGAGAAAATTCTAGATCGCATATAAGATTGAGTAGAGCAAGATCTTGAACTCGAGCATTTGGAACGAATTTGCGGTTAGGATAGGGATATACCTAATCGTCTTGCTTGGTTATTATACGGGAATTAGTAAATGCATTCTTGTTAATCCTAATTTCATAGGAATATAGGTGTTAGGTTAGCCTGAATAGTTTAGTAGTACTTCGGGAGAATGCTAAGAGTAATATTAAACCTGTCAATCAATAGACAAGATAAATTAATTAGACAATTTAAGTGAAAAACTCAACAGGATTGTTAGCTAACTCATAGCTCTGGAATATTTTCTCCCATCGAATTCATCTCTAAGATTGCCCACTTGTTTTCTGTATTCGCTTAGTTTGCTACTCTAGATTAGTTTTAATTAAATATTAATACTTTAGAAAATCTCTTGAAGAGATTAATTGTTTTAGTTTAATTCAGTAAATAGTTAATCACAAATCCTTCTGGGTATAATATCTGGACTTGCAATCCTATTTACTTGTACGACCACGTATACTTGCGTGTGCGTTTGGGAGTAGCAAGTTTTTGGCGTCGTACTTAGAAATTAACTATTTTATTAGATTAGATTCTTAATTTTGTCTATTCAAGTTTTATTTATTTATTTTATCTTAGTTTAATATTTTGTTATCTTTGTTGACATGCCATCTTGGAATGAGAATTGGTCAAATATTGGTTATTCTTATTTTGGTGATCCATGTCCATATTGTGGAGGACCACACTTGTGGCGAATTGTGAATCTCAATCTTTTGCATGGAATATTTGTAATGTGTGTGGTTGTCAAGGTTGTCATTGGGGTGGTTGTCCTAATTATTATTAGCCTTCCCTGAGCCTTTATTATGTTGTTCTAATAATGTTTATGAATTTGATAGGAGCAATGAAGTGGAGAATGTGGAACGTGTTGCTCGTATTATGGACATGGTGAGGCAAGTAGCCTAGAAACAAGATGAAATTCAAAAAAAGACTACCTTAGAAATCAAAGTACTGCAGGCTAGAATGGAAGAATCAAATGTCCAATTTTAAAGAAGAATCTCAACTCGACGAAGAGAGTGAGTTCTCACAAGAGGTAAAAATTGAAGAAGCATATATAGTGAGCCAATCTTGGCTAGAGGAACAAGCTCAAGTAATGAAATATCATGAGTTTCTCCGAAATGGTCTTTCAAATATGGCAGAACATCTAATAGAAGGAAGACCTGAGCTTAGACAGGAGATAAACCAATTTGGCTGAGATATCCATGACTTGCAGGCTCAATTGAATAAAAAGGTTGAGGTGTATAATGCCCAACAACAAATTATTGTGGATACTGGCCAACATGTGGAGCAAAAAGAGGAATTCCAACCATTCGACCACAATATCATTAATGATGCCAAGGTTGAGGAAGTGTGAAAAAGTGAAGATGTTAAAAGTGAAGAGATTCTAGGGTTGGAGCACATTGGACCTCATTCAACATTGTATTTGGATAGTGACACGAGAATCGGCCCATTTGAACCTATGGAGGAGTGGAGTCAATGGATAGGGAACAAAGTGCACACATCCTGGAATTTGTGATTCATAGGAGACAAAATGGCATCCTTCACTTAAGGGACAAGAAGTGCAAGATGAGATACTCTATTGCTTGGTTCCTTTATTTTCACACCACCGCCCTAAGAACGTGACAAAAAAATTGATGCAAAATTAGGGGTTCAATTCATATCCTCAAAGTGAAAAGAAAAGTGGCGAAAGTGATGTCATCGTGCTGCGACATTAAATCAAGCGTTTGTTAGGAGGCAACCAAATTTTATTCTTTTCTTTTTAATTTTTTTTATTATTGTGTTATATTTGTAGTGTTGTTTTTGTATTTTATAGGAGTAGGAGCATGGATTCAAAGCTAACATAAAGTATGCATAAGCGAGGAGGTGGTTGGAACCAAGTGTTGGGTGCCCGCACAAGGGACCATACCTGGGACAAGTATGAGTATCCCATGAGCTGCTAATGCTTCAGCCTTTGGCCTACCAGGGGGTCTCTTTTACCTTCTTTTTATTTATAGTGTGAATTGAGGACATTGCACAATTTTAAGTGTGGGATGTGGAGATTGTTTGGGTGATTTTTTGTGCTATCCTAGCTTATTTGTAGTATTCTTCTTAGTGAAGTAATTTTTGTTAAAAAAACAAAAATTGAGAAAAAAAATTCAAAAGATTTTGGACTTTTCTCTACGATGGAACTCCTAGACAGTTTTCTTGAGGATTATAGTCTAACCAAAAAAATTAAAAAAATTTGAAAAACCGAAAAATCCAAAAATTTGTCTTTTATTTTCCTTTAGGTAGTAATAACCACATGTGATTTTTCTTTGTGCCTCGGTTCTTTTTCATGGAATGTAGTTTGAACCGGGTAGTAGTTTTTTTTTTGTAGGTTAGGATTTAGGAAATAAAAGGAAGAAGAATGATGTAATTCTTAGGCGCCCTTGACTTCTTTGATAGTAGCATATTTAGGCTTTGGCATGTGGAGTATCTTCCCTACGTTTTGAAATTGTTCACGTTGCCTTGATGAAATTGAATAGATGTTATGACACTTATGTATCTTTTGCTTGACTTATATTCATTTTGTGCTTAATGCTTAATATCTTGTGGCTCCTTGAATACTTGCATTGTTTGATAGTCAGAATGAGACCGTCCTTAGTGAGTCATGTGCCATGTGTGAAGTGAGTTTTTATGTAGTCCATGTTATTGTGATTGAGTCTAGAACTTACCAGGTACGCGATTTGAAGCGAAATTTTAGGTGATGCTCGGTTTGAAAAATGATTTTAGGCTTTCTTTGATCTTTTTGAGCTTAATGCTTATCACAAAATAAAAACTAACCCTAGTAAACCTTTTTGAGCCTATAGACTTTTATTTGATACCCACATTACGAGTCGATATCCTTTTGTTCTTAATTGATATTATTTTGATATTGTTACCTCTGAAAACACTTTAAAATCACCGCTAGAAGAAGTATGGACGAAGTATGGGGTGGCTTAAGATGGAACCAATGAAAGAAAGAAAGGTGCACTTGTTTTGTAGAATAATACACCACTAGCAGAAATTGAGAAGAAAAAAAGAAGAAAGAAAATTATAGGTTATAAGTTCCTTGTTTTATGTTTTGATGATCTAACAAACTTAATGTCAAGAACTAGATAAAGAACCTAATACACATCTGGAAAACATTCTCAAGCATGTGGAAATAACCAGACTTAATCTGGAGATGTACGTCAGTCTTTCAGAAGTTAAGGAATCAACAAGGGGAACAGATGGACATCAGTTCCCCTGGTGATCATACCAGTCAACTCTCCAACAGCTGAAAAGTGGCTGCCTGCACACGCAACAGTACAACACAGCGCAACAGTCAACTCCATTGGGAAGGATCTTGTACCCAAGATGCTTACATCATTCAAGTGATGTCATCAATGTTATATTAACATTAAACCATAGACAAAACATCACTTGAACACTCAGATAATTCACTTAAGCACTCCCACAGTGATTGATCATCCTGAAAACGGTTCTCAAGTGCTTCAAGAACAAAGAACAACACTGCTACGGACCAGTTCCGCATATTGAGTTATTGTATGTCTTTAGTTGAGTTGTACCTTTGTAAAAGTTCTTTACTTGTAATTCCTACTTAGCTTAGTTAGAAGCATTGTGTAAGAAACTTTTTGTAAATCATAAACCCTTGAGTTTATGTCTTGGCTAGAGTTAGTCAAGTTGTAAAGTCTTTGTAATAGAGGTATTACAAAGTGGCTTATAATACGATTGTTACAAGTTAGTGAGGGATTAAGAAGTTAATTCCTAGGTTACAATAGGTTGTAATCTAAAAGTTTGATTAGTAGTGAAGTTGAAATCCTACAAGGGTAGGTCCTGGTTTTAAATCCCGTGAGCTGAGAATTTTCCACGTAAAAACTCTCAGTGTCATTTACTTACTGTCGTGTGTGTGTGATTTGTGGAAACTAATAGAGAACTGATTCTCTATATAGTTTGGTGGACCCTAGAATTCTATCAATTGATATCAGAACAGGTTCTTTCTATCAGGCTAACACCTAGAAAGGATCCTCATGGCTGCTCCTCCAAACTTTGAAGAAGGTCAATCTACCTACAGGCCACCAAGGTTCAATGGCCAGTATTATGGATGGTGGAAGACAAAGATGCACGACTTTATCATGGCTAAAGATTCCGAGCTCTGGGATGTCATCTGTGATGGACCCTTCGTTCCCAAAAAAACCAGTGGTGACCCTGTTGTAACTGTTCCCAAAACAAGAAAAGAATTCAATGACGCCGACCGAAAAGCCATAGAAAAGAATTTTCGTGCAAAGAAAATTCTTGTTTGTGGCATTGGACCTGATGAATACAACAGCATATCGGCATGCCAGTCAGCCAAAGAAATCTGGGAAGCTCTCCAGACAGCTCACGAAGGAACAACACAGGTCAAGCAATCCAAGATTTACATGATCACAATTGAATATGAGCTCTTCAGGATGAGATGATCTGGTGGTTGTTGTTGTTGATTTAAAAGAGACTATTGAGTGTGCTAAGAAAGAGAAAGAAGTTTAATTGAAAAAGTTCCTAACTTATACCTTGAGATAGATGATCTAGTAGTAGTGGTGGTTGGTTTTAAGGAAACCATTGAGAGTGTTGAAAAGGAAAAAGATATATTGACCAAATGAGTTGCTCACACTGAGCTTGAGAGAGATGACTTACTAGTGGTAGTAGTTGATCTGAATGACACAATTACGGAACTAAAAGGAGAGGGTAGGCATGAGACTGTTCACAAAGGTAAGGAAGATTCTAATGAAACACATCTTAGGCTTGAATATGAGATGATGACAGTGAAGTCTAGACTGTGTATTGAAATTGAAAAGAACAAACAACTTCAGGAAGAACTAGGAAGATTCAAGAGTGATCTTGAAAAATCACTCAAATGGACCTGGTCCTCTTATGCTATCACTGCCATGTGCATAAACAATATGGGGAACAAGTAGGGAATTGGGTTTCAAAGGTAAAAGACTCCCTACAACCCTCATAGCAAGTGTGTTATTGTACTCGATAATTAGCTTTATACTCAATGTGGTAACAATGGGCCCCTTAAGGAAAACTACAAGGCTAGGGTTTAGTCGCAACAGAAAAACAAAGGTTTTTCTAAGAAAATAACTACTGCTAGAGATCCTGGTCCCTCATATAGAAAATTCATGATGTCTGCCTAGACTAAAAGAAATCTCATTCACCCTTTTCCTCACTACAAGGGACCCAAACTTGTTTGGGTTCCTAAATCTAACCCTTAATTTCCTTGTGCAAGGAGCAGTGAAGGGGAGCATCCAGCAATGGTACATGGATAGTGGCTGCTCAAAGCACATGACTAGAAACACAATTGATTTCTTTTCATTGAAGGCCCTGTAAGGAGGGAGTGTATCCTTTGGAAATGGCAAACAGGGATACATTTTGGGAGTTGGAACGATTGGCAAGTCACTCTCTCATTCTATTGAAAATGTGTACTATGTCAATGGTTTAAAGTACAGCCTGTTAAGTGTCTCTCATATATGTGACAAGGGAAACACGGTGGAATTTTTGTCAAAGATATGCACAGTCACAAATCTTGTGATTGGTGAAGTGGTGTTATTGGCCAAGAGATACAAGAACATCTATGTTGCTGATTTTGAGTCCCTGTAGAGTGGTAATCTCAGCTGCCTAAGAGCTGTTGATGATGATGTTGAATTACGACACAAAAGGTTGGGGCATGCAAGCTTTTCATTACTGAACAAACTAGTCCAGAAGGACCTGGTTCATGGACTGCCCAAATCAAGCTACAAGGAACACAAAGTGTGTGATGCGTGTGCAAAAGGAAAGCATGCCAGATCCTCATTCAAACCCAAAAAAGAAGTTAGCACCTCAAGGCCACTTGATCTTATTCATATGGATATTATGTGGACCTATGAGGGTGCCAAGCATAGTAGGAAAAATATATCTTTGTGATAGTGGACGACTACTCCAGATTTATTTGGACCCTGTTTCTCATAACCAAGGATGAAACCTTCCAAGTATTTGTTTCTTTTTTCAAGAAGATCTAAGTGAATATGGGAAGTAATGTAGCTTGCATCAGATTTGATCATAGGACAGAATTTGATAATGCCAAATTCGATGAATTCTGTGTCGAAACTGGCATTACTCATAATTTCTCAACTCCAAGAACACCACAACAAAATGGTGTTGTAGAAAGGAAGAACAGGACTCTTGAAGATATGGCAAGGACAATGCTAATTGACAGTTGCATTGCAAAAAATTTCTTGGCAAAAGCAGCTAACACTGCATGCTACTTGATAAACAGGTGCATGATCATGTCCCTTCTAAACAAAACACCTTATGAGTTGATGAATGGAAGAAAGCCCAAGCTGACGCATTTGAGGACATATGGCTGCAAATGTTTTGTTCTCAACAATGGCAAGGAAGCGCTTGGAAAATTTGATGCAAAAGTGATGAAGGAATCTTTGTGGGATACTCGTCCCAAAGAAAATCTTACAAAGTATATAACAAAACAACTCAATGTGTTGAGGAGAGTATACATGTGATCTTTGATGAATCTCACATAACCAGTGAGAAGGACAGACATGATAATCAAGATGGAGAACCTTTATTTGTTCCAGGTGAATTTATTGACATGGAAAATGGAAAGGAAGACATGATGAGTCATGTCAAGGAATCCAGTGAAGATGATGCAACTACATCTCCATCCATTGGAGAGGAACCTGGTCCCACGATCACACCAATTGAAGCTGAAAGCAGAATTGTTGATGCAGTCCAAGGTACTCCACTTGCTGAAATAAGAAGCGGCCAAGAACCTCAGTCAGACATACCTGGGTCTTCTACCAATGAGATTCAGGCACCAAATTGGAATCACAAAATCTCAGATCCTCTTGACAACATAATCACTCCTCTTGACTCAGGAGTTCAAACCAGATCAAAATCTAGAAACTCACTTGCCTTCTCAACCTTTCTTTCCCAAATAGAGCCCAAAAACAGCAAAGAAGCATTTAAGATGCACACTGTATCACATCCATGTATGACCTACATCAATTTGAAAGTAACAACGTACGGAACCTGGTTCCTCGACCTGCAGATCGAACTATTATAGGAATCGGGTGGGTATTCAGGAAAAAACTCGATGAGTTTGGAAATGCAACAAGAAACAAGGCAAGGCTTGTCGTTCAAGTCTACAATCAGGAAGAAGGGATTGACTATGATGAAACTTTTGCTCCAGTTGCTCGAATGGAAGCTATCAGAATTCTTATTGCCTTTGCATCTCATATGGACACTTTGTTCCAAATGGATGTCAAAAGTGCATTTCTGAATGGCTTCCTAAAAGAAGAAGTTTATGTCAAGCAGCCTCTTGGATTTTAGAATCACGAGCATCCTGAGCATGTGTTCAAACTGGACAAGGCATTGTATGGGCTAAAGCAGGCTTCCCGGGCTTGGTATGAAAGGTTGTCAAAATTCCTTCTTGAAAATGGCTTTATAAGAGGGAAATTGAAATACTCTTTTTCTGAAGAAACGAGGGAGGAACCTGCTCATTGTGCTAGTATATATTGATGATATCATCTTTGGAGCCACAGTCGACTCTCTGTGTGAAGAATTTGCAAAACTCATGGGGAGTGAGTTTGAGATGAGCATGATGGGAGAATTAAATTTTTTTCTGGGTCTACAGGTGAAGCACCTCAAAAGGGAACATTGATAAGTCAGCAAAAATACATCAAATAGCTACTGAAAAGATTCGACATGGAAGCGTCAAAAGTCATAAACACTCCTATTGTCGCAGCTACTCAGCTAGACATAGATGAACCTGGTTCCCTTGTAAGTTAAACCATGTATAGAGGCATCATAGGGTCACTTTTGTATCTCATTGAAAGCACTATTTTCAGTGTGGGTCTTTGTGCAAGGTTTCAATCTAATCCAAAGGAATCCCATCTAAAGGCTGCCAAAAGAATATTGAGATATCTCAAAGGAACGCAGGACCCGGTTTTGTACTATCCCACATGAAACAACTTTGATCTTGTTGGGTATGCTGATGCTGATTATGCAGGATATCTGGTGGATAGGAAAATCACGTCTAGAATGGCACATTTTCTGGGTTCATGTCTAATCTCATGGGGTACAAGGAAGCAAAACTCGATTGCACTCTCAAATGTAGAAGCGGAAAATGTAGCAGTTTCTTCTTGCTGTGCTCAATTGCTGTGGATGAAACAGCAGTTGGAAGACTTTGGAGTATTCTCTGACTATGTGCCCCTATTGTGCGACAATACAAGTGCACTCAACATGGCCAAAAATCTGGTCCAATATAAGAGAACCAAGCACATTGATGTGCGTCACCACTTCCTAAGAGACAATGTTGAAAAGGGGCTCATCTGTATGAGATTTTGCAGCACAGTAGATCAGATTACAGACATATTCACCAAAGCCTTGAGCAGAGAACATTTTGAAAGAAATCGCTTGGCCCTAGGGTTGATAAAACCCAACAGAGAACCTGGTCCCTCAATGATTGGATATGAAAGAAATGTACAGGTAAAATTAGATAAAAAATGTTTTCTGGCAAAGTCTAACTCATCTCTATATCGTTAGGTAGACACGCATGATGATTGCAGAGCAGTTGATGCAGTGCATGCTGGTAAAAAGGGTAAAGCTTACACTTGCAGATCTGTTAGGGAACCTGGTTCTCCTAACACATGTTAGTAGTTGCTCTATTCTCTCATGCACAATTTTGAATGGATAAAACAGTGCCACATCATTAGTGTGAAATTTTCTTTTCTTTGCATCTTTTGAACCCAAACGTCTCACCCGTTGGTAAGCGACCCAACTCCCAAAACTGCCGCCTTTTCTTAACCGGTCCCTCATCCATCTTAAATGCATCCATCACTGTCACAACTCTTCACATCAAACTTCAAAATTTTCTTTCTTCTTTCTCTCTTCAAACTACCAATCCCTCCTCTTCAACTCATAACTTCTCACTATGATTGAAAGTAAAGAAACCTCGAGTGTTCCAAGTAACAGCCCCATTGAGTCCTCACCAGTTAAAACACCAATGTTAGACTCCTCACTCAACACCACCACTAGCCAAAACCCTAGGGCAGAGTCACCCCCACACCCAGTCTCCTCTCCTACCCAATCGAGTTTTGGTTCTCATCAGAGCCGTAAAATCTCAACTCCTAAAAAGTTTTTGGCTACGAGCTCTCCTCCTACCTCGCCAGAAAAATTGGGTGAAAAGGGTACAGTCGACGAATAGGAAAATCAGGAAATCTCCAGTCTTCCTATGGAATAAGGCTCAAATGTAGACACACTGCTGGTTCTGAGAATGCTGACTCAACAAAGACAGTTCCTAATATTGAGTCCACAGGTAACACTCCTCCTTCTCTTGCATTTTCAATGGAGTTACAAGAGAAAGCAGCAATAGAAAACATGCTATCTATAGTTGCTGAAGGGTTTATTATCGAAGGAGGTAAGGATGGGTCCGAGCCTCAAGGGGAAGAGTCTAAGACCTTGGTAGAAGGTAGAGAGATTGTGCATGTTGAACAATCGGGACATGACAATACTACTGGGTACCTAATGAAGGACCTGATCCCTCCTCAGAGGATCCAACTCAGGGGTCCTCTCAAGAGCCCCAGGTCAGTATTGATCTTGCTCTCTCTCATCATTTTTATGCTGAGCCTTTGTCTGTGGTGGTGCCTGGGATGAGATCTGTATTTGGTGAAGAGAATGGGGATAATGAAGAGGATTTTGATGATATAGCTATTGCTATCTTTATCCGGGCTAGAGGTAGACCAGTTGCTACTCTAGAGCCAACTCCTAAGCGACCCACTACAAGGTTTTAAAATAAGGAGGCTCTTGAGTCCTCTATTAAGAAAAGTTAAGTCAGTCAAAGGAGGAGGAAATTGGTGAAGGATGGGAAGGTTGTGCATGAGAAGACTAGCATGTTGTCACTGTGGATGATGAAGTGGACGAGGAACCTGGGTTCCTTGACTCACAAGCGCTCGCAGAAGCACTCTCTCTCCAAGTCTAAAAAGAAATCTTATGTGAGTATTGAGAGTCCAAACAAGAGTGATGATTCTATCTCTAGTGAAAACTTGGTGGAAGAATCTGGTGACAAGATAGTGGTGGAAAATCTGGTAACAAGGTGATGGAAGATTCTGGTGAACATGTGTATGAGAAACAGTGTCTGCAAAGTTCGTTGAGAAGGGAAAATCTGCTCGCAAGTCTGTAAAGAGGAAAGTTGATGTCAATGAGGAACCCGGTTCCTCCAAGAAAGCCAAAGTTGATGAGTCCGAGAGTGCTGGGAAAGAAAAATTGAGGTATCAGAAGGTACTATGGGTCGCACATTTGCCCCTGACATTTTGGAGCTGGCCGGGATGCGGCAATTGGTTGAAATATATGAATTCCAACAATGGACACACTTGTTTACAAGTGATGCTCCAAAAGTATATGAGGAGGAAGTACGGAGCTTCTATGCCGACTTCTTCAAAGTTGAGGATGATCATATCTGCGTACTAGTGAATGGGGTTGACATTGTGATGGACTCTGCTTTGTTTGGGTCAATTCTAGGTGTTCCTGCTGAAGGGTTGTCATCAATCCAAGGATCCTGCTCTTCCAATTTCAGAAATGCTATTGTTAAGAACAAGGCAATCCAGCAGGGGGAACGGGTGCATAAGAAGGCTCTCATTCCAGTGTACCAATTGCTGTTTGAGATGGTGAACAAAGTGTTTCTTCCCCGTGCTGAGAGGAGATCCATTACCTCCAAAGCCGACTTGGTTCTCATGGAAGCGCTGGATGGATTCACTACCATTAACCTTCCTGGGATTATGATTGAACACATGAAGAAAGTGGCAGAGTTCAAATATGGTAACCATGGACTGCCTTATGGGTTCCTTCGCACCAAGGTTTTTGAGTTCTTCAAGGTCCCTCTGGGACAAGCTAAAGTGGACGCTAGGGAAGCAAACTTTCTCCAAGACCACTCACGAAGAATGTGAGTGCATTGATAAGGTTGGAGGAATTGGAAGCACTTCTACCATCTCTCAGCTAATCAACGCTCAGAACAGTGCTACGGAGGAGATCAGGAAGTTAAAAGCAAGGAATTCTATTCTTGAGGGTCATCTTCAGGAGGCACCTAGTTCCGATAGTTCTCAAAGCTCAAAGGTTTCCCGTCTGACTAAGGAGAATGTTGATCTCAAGAAACAAGTGGAGGACTTGAAAGAAAGACTGCTCAATGAGCAAATGTCGCGAATGCTCGAATGGATCTATTCCTCAAAACCCTTTCCCCCTCCTCTAAGCCCTCTTCCTCCAGTGCTCCCTAAACAGTGTCCCCTCCAGTGTTGAGTTTTAAGTGTCCATTTCTTATGCCTTTTTCTGACGATGTTTTGTGGTTGGTACTTGTTTTTTGTGTTTTGAATTGTGGATGGTTGTTGGCAACATAGAAATTGCTCCTGTAGTAAAATCCAAATTGCTTAATGAAAGCTTTTTCCTTGTTGTTGTGTATACATTGCTCTTATGTCTATGTCTTCTATTATGTTTGCGTGCACACATGTGGCATGAGTTAACCATGCTAGACTTCTTTTTGCTTTTTTTGGTTTTCTTCTTTTTATGGTGCCAAAAGAGGGAAGATTATACATAATTGAATAAATGATAGGGGGACTAGATGAGAGAGGAAACACAGATTCAGGGGGAATTCAGGGATAAGAGTTGCCATTTCTGGCTCATTATGGTTCTTCGTGGGAATTTTAATTATAAGTTTGTCATCATCAAAAAGGGGGAAATTGATAGGTTATAAGTACCTTATTTCATGTTTTGATGATCTAACAAACTTAATGTCAAAAAGCAGATAAGGAACCTGATACACTTCTGGTACACATACTCAAGAATGTGGAAATAACCAGACTTAATCTGGAGATGTACGTCAGTCTTTCAGAAGTTAAAAAATCAACAAGGAGAACAGATGGACATCAGTTCCCCTGGTGATCATATCAGTCAACACTCCAACAGCTGGAAAGTGGTTGCCTGCACAAGCGATAGTACAACACATTGCAGCAGTCAACTCCATTGAGAAGGATCTTGTACCCAAGATGCTTACATCATTCAAATGATGTCATCAATGTTATATTAACATTAAACCAAAGACAAAACATCACTTGAACACTCAGAGAATTAACTCAAGCACTCCCACAGTGATTGATCATCCTGAAAATGGTTCTCAAGTACATCAAGAACAAAGAACAACACTGCTACGGACTAGTTTCCCATATTGAGTTATTGAACGTCCTTAGTTGAGTTGTACCTTTGTAAAATTTCTTTACTTGTAATTCCTACTTAGCTTAGTTAGAAGCATTGTGTAGGAAACTCTTTGTAAGGGAAAAAAAAAAGATAGAGATGAATAAATTGTTGTCTTGTTCTTGCTAGTGGGGTATAACTTAAAGTAGTGCTTAAATAAAGAGAGAATAATTTTAGGGAGTGATCTTCTTTGTGAAATTGAAGTGGATTGAAGAACTTGCGCTTAAATTTTATTATGTGATGTGTTAAAGTGCTTACGAGGGTTAACCATTATTTTCTATATATATATATATATATATATTCTACCCGTCCCTTAGCCAACGCTACAACCACAATAAAGTCCTAATTGATTTTAGACCGAGTGAGCCTATATTAGTGGAGATTTACATTATGGACAAACATATGGTACATTTTGCATGCATGTGACTTCTTTGTGAGAGTGATTGATTTATTTGAGAGATGTAAGTTCTTAGATTATATTTGATCATGAGATTCGAATGTGTTTGGTTCAACTTACTCTCTCTTGTTCTTATTGTGAGGGCACGTGGTTTCACGAGGGACATGTAACGTTATTAGGCTTCTCTGTGATGTTGGGTGTTCAAGACATGAGTATATTGTGATATTGAGTCAGTTTTTTAGGCTAGGATTGTTACGATCATGTTGTCTTTGTTGTGAATATTTTTGAAGAGTGGCACAAGTAAAGGGAAGTGTAAGTGATTGCATATGCTACAGTTTAATTGATGCTATCAACCATAATCATTGGTGGAGTGTATGATGGAAAAAGAATCGAATTGTTCCTCCCTTGTTGATAGTACGTTGTTAAGGATGTATTTTATAGTTTCATTGCTCGAGGGAGATCAAGAGATTAAGTGTGGGGTGTTGATATTCGGCTTAAAGTATAAATATGTCTATGCATATTGCATCGCATTTTACTCATGTTTTGTGAATTTTTGAATGTGGAATGTAATGATTTGTTCTAATTTGTGGTACTTTTATATGTAGGAGTCATCCGGAGGCAATGGGGGACAAAAGTGCACGAGTTAAAGCAAAAAGGGAACAAAATAAAAAATTGGGACAATGTAGTGCCACAGGTAGCATGGGGCGCCACAGGTAGCATGGGGCTCCACATATGGCGCATTTCCAAAAACAAAAATATTCCCAGCGCCAGGGCTAGCACCCCACGCTACCCTGGGCGCTGGTGACGGGAAAGTTATCCTAGTTCACCCGGGACAAGGTTATTTCGGCCCAAGACCCCCTCCCCAACGCGTATAAAAGCAAGTCTAAACCTATTTTGGATGGGGAGACACCACTTTGAGCGGAAACTACACGCACAGAACACTCGTAAGCAAGGATTCTCAGTTTTTCTTCATCTTCTCTTCTTTTAACTATACAGTTTATTAGTTCTAGAGTTTTAGGTGCTACATGAACGTTGTAGTTTGAAACTTAAATTGCTCTTATTATTTTATCATATTGGTTTATTTATTCAATCTATTACTTAATTATTTGATTTCGTGATCACCAATTGAATACTATCTACGAATCTAGGATTGAACTCGGGAGATAAAATTCTAGATTGCATATAAGATGAGTAGAGCAAGATCTTGAACTCGAGCATCGGAACGGATTTGCAGTTAGGATAAGGATATACCTAATCTCCTTGCTTAGTTATTATATGGGAATTATTAATGCGTTCTTGTTAATCCTAATTCCATAGGAATATAGGCGTTATGTTAGCTTGAATAGACAAGTAGTACTTTGGGAGAATGCTACGAGTAACATTAACCATGTGAATCAATAAACCAGATAAATTAATTAGATAATTTAAGTGAAAAACTTAATGGGATTGTTAGCTAATTCATAGCTCTAGAATATTTTCTCCCATTGAATCCATCTCTAAGATTGCCCACTTGTTTTCTGTAATCACTTAGTTTGCTACTCTAGATTAGGTTAATTAAATATTCATACTTTAGAAAAATCTCTTGAAGAGATTAATTGTCTTAGTATAATTCGGTAAATAATTAATCACAAATTTTTGTGAGTACGATATCTGGACTTATAATCGTTTATTATATACTTTTACGACCATGTATACGTGAGTATGTATTTGGGAAGCAACAACCGGCTTATAAGCTTATCTGAACATCCTCTAAAGTCAAATAAAAGTACGAACGAATTTGCATGAAACAAATAAAAAGCACACATGAGTTACATGAAACCAAGTAAGAAGTAATAGTTTAAGTAATCTAAGTTAGAAAACAAATATTGTCGTAATTCTCTTCTTGAAGAGACATAAGATATGTATGTATTTGACATGCATATACATAGGACCATGTTCTAAACCAAAAGATCTTACGTGTTGATATATATATATATATATATATATATATATATATATATATATATATATATATATATATATAT
>ML419487.1:3241-72357 GCA_005239525.1 Nicotiana knightiana
TATCTAAGAGACTGAATTTCCTATGTTGGGTTTCACTATGTTTATCTTGCATGATCTACTGATTTGCCTATATCCTCTTATCTAGCCATAACTAGGTTCTTCCTGAATCAACTACTGACTACCCTTTGGTCCACTCTCATATCTTTATTTTATGTAACGCCTCTTGGGTTATGTCCTTTGTCTTAACTTACCTCTTGTACGGGATCCTTATGTATCAAGTTTTCATTCCCACTTATATATCAATATCATCGAGTGTGAAACCCTTATTGATTCTCCCTAACATCATGCTTGCATAATGTTCTGGAGTTATATTATATCTGTAGGATATGAATAAATGCAATATTATTCCTTTCACCTTTTACCACATTCTTCCTTTACCATGCGATATTTACCTCTTCATCTTTGGCATTTTGTTTATATATCTTCACAGACATTACTCGCCTTACGGTAACCCTTCTACACCAGGTATAATTTAATTTCGTACACACAAGGGTGACACGTGGTATAACTGGCACATTTAGTCCCTTAAGCTTAACTCTGCTCATAGTGCTTGCTTTAGGGAAGCGTCTTCGTGAATGACCTTTAAAGGTTATTCTTCTATTGTTCATTCTATTATTGTCGAAACACTATCTTTGAAACGATGTTGACTATTACCAATTCCTTTGATCCCTAATTCATGTTCGATTTTTTTTTCTTGTTTACTATCCCATACTAATTTCTATTACTTGGGGGGTCTAACTTTTCCTTATGGTAATCACGTGTGAGCCACCAACTCATTTCTCGAAATGAAGGTATGGCTTTATGGCTTACACTTTTGTATTGTCTCAAGGCCTGTCTCCTCTCATTTGTTTTTCCTTCACTTGACTATAGACTTTATCATTATACCATATTCTGATTCACCGCTATCACTCATTTATCACCTCTTACTCATAATGTTTCATTTACTCTCTTCTTATTCTCATGCTAATATCTCTGTCTATCGCCCTATTATAAAGACTTCAACATAACGTTTTTTCACATTTAGCTCCCCCTGGTTCATATCACTGGCTCTTCGGGACGCCTAACATTCTTCTTCTTCTTCCTTTTTTCTTTACTAGTGGTTGGAGTCATAGTAAGGAAAATATTTATCCCTTCTAGGATTCTAGTGCCTATCTTCTGAAATTTCTGAATTTTCTAGTATTCATATCTGACTGTTCTATTCTAGAGCGACCATATGGCTATCTCCAAATGAGAACTATTACCATGTTCTGCACTATCCTTCAAAAATGTTAAATAATGATAACAATCTATCCATAATTTTATGTTACTCTAACCCCAGCTGGATCCTGATATCCTGTCCTTCTCTTAAATTATTTCAGTTTGCTCCCATTGGGCATAATTGAGATTGGAATGGACAATTGTAGATATCTCTGTTACCGTTGAAAGCAACTAAAATATGCTTATAGTTCTCTGCCAGGATTATAAATACTGATAATATTTATTAACTAGGTACCTCGTACCCTTCTTTATCTTGCTAAAACTCGTATCTACCTTCCGATTCTCTTATTTCTTTTTACTATATGGATAGATAGATATTCTTTCCTTAGAGCTCCTTATTAAGAAACTAACACATCTTAGTACACACATGATCTGCTGAAGCCCTCACATTTACTCATCATAAGCATGATGCAAAATTGAGTTCCTCTGACTCAACTCTTCCACAGTCACATTGCAATCTCTTACCCTCCATCTTTCTAGATGTATGCATCGTCGTATTATAAATAAGATAGAATTAAGGAAATTGAGTTCTTATGATGGGCTCTACCACACGATCTAGAGTAAGAAGAAAGAGTAACAGTCCTAAATGCCCTGTAGCCTCTTGCTTATAAGTGTGGTGCACAACACACCCATAAACAAGACTCTACTAGACACGGCTCATAGACAACCCCTAGGACAGACCTGCTCTGATACCAAGTTTGTCACGACCCAAACTGGAGGATCATGACTAGCACCCGGGCCATACTTGCCGAGCACCAACGTACATTTTATCTAACCTTCTTATTATCTTTAAGGGATAACAAGATCAATATAAATGGTAGATATGGATCATGAACATACATCACATGGGATGACAAGATTGCTAAGAAACTACATAAAAGGTACGAGCTACAATGCTGCCATGAAAGACTATACAATAAAAATTAGCCAACAAGGCATACCAAAATATACATGAGTTGACACCTGTCTATGAGCCTCTAAAGGATCATAAGTAATGCTACATATCCGGAACAGGGCCCCAACATACTCATAATATCTATAACAAAAATGCATACCAAGACCACGGCAAGTCTGGAGAAAGGACCTCGCCTATAACTACTGAACTGGAAAGCCTATTGTGGTGGGGGAGCTTTGTCTACCTGTCTATCAGGACCTGCAGCACGACATGCAGCGTCCACAAATAAAAGGACGTCAGTACGAATAAAGTACTGAGTACGTAAGGTAGGAAAGCATAAATAAGAACAGTAATGTAAAGAGAGATGTAGGAGATACAACATGTAGCATCTGAGTGCTTTTAAGAGACATTAACATGAAATGCATGATATATATATATACACATAATCATTTTAAACATCCGCCTCTGTGGGAATCATCATCATCATAGAACATTCGCCTCTGTGGGCATCATCATCATCATATCATACCCGGCCTCAAAGAGGACTCGGTAAACCCAACTGATCAGTGGTTGCNTATTATGTTCAATCGGAGTCGTGTAAAAGAAAGAAAGGGATAGCCTCACATACCTTGTATATACTGCCCCAACCTCAAACTACGCAAATGTCACAACTCCTTAATCTACAATAAGAGAAACGACACTATCGTTATCGTTTAAGCGTCATAACTATTATGTATCAACCACAACCTATTTTACGATGAAACGGACAACACCCCCCCCTCCCCTATTTATATGACTTCGCACAAGTCAAAACAATCACCAAACAGCCTAAACAACATCAATAATCATATTGAGCCTCCCAAAACAGTCCACACACAACCTAATCACTTCACACATAAGACGACCACCGTAGTCGTGTCAAACGACCCNAGAGAAACGACACTATCGTTATCGTTTAAGCGTCATAACTATTATGTATCAACCACAACCTATTTTACGATGAAACGGACAACACCCCCCCCTCCCCTATTTATATGACTTCGCACAAGTCAAAACAATCACCAAACAGCCTAAACAACATCAATAATCATATTGAGCCTCCCAAAACAGTCCACACACAACCTAATCACTTCACACATAAGACGACCACCATAGTCGTGTCAAACGACTCGGAAATGTTACAACGAACGACCAGATCACAACCCTAAATCTATATGGTGTTTCTCCACACTATTCCTCCTCCAAAACGCCACAAAAAAGTAGTAAACACGCAGCCCAACAACAACACAAAACAGTCCGCTACAAGTCAAATAACTCGAACTCACGACTTCCGATCACCGTCTCGTGAGTTCTAACTATTAGGAGACATATTTATCAACCTTCCTTGATATTTAAATACTTAAATACAGATATTAGACGTTTCTTAACTATTAAGTACCTTCCAAAACTCTAACTACAAATAAAAAGGAGAGGTGGTATAATGACACTTACGTCGTAGGGATCGTTTTGATGTTATTGCTTCTCGATTTCTTGCCCGGAATGATAATCTTCTTTGAAACCCTAGAAGATAGTTTGAGGTTATGTTTATGGGTGTTCTCTGGTCTTTTTATGCTGAATAATAAAGAGAAAGCCGACCTAAGGTTTATATATATCAAGTTTGGAAAAGTCAAAGAGGTGCTAGCTTGGCACCCTAGGATTGGTCCATCTTCCGACGCTTATATCTTTTTATCCTAATGTTGTATGAATGAACGGTTAAGAGAGTTGAAAACTAAATTCCAAGACCTTCAATTTGGTATATTATATTTCCCAATAAGACCTCATATAGCACATGAAATGTATTGCTCAAAAAGCTCTAGTGATCCACCTACTTGTCACTTATGATGTCTGCGCAGTCTCACGAAACTGCAAATATATTTCTACTCCTACGTCGTATTGATGAATGGTTTAATGTATTGGAAACTAGACTCATAGATCTTAAATTTGGTTGGTAGATCATCCAATAATCCCAAGTATACTTGGAGAAAATCTCAGTTACATTTGACCTAAATTTAAGCACATTATGAGTGTAACTTGTGAAAACCTTTGCCGACTTTTGTTCCACAACTTACTTGACTTAAAAATGTAGAACACAACTGTCATAAGATAAAAATTAACTCATAGCATAGACTCCTTATCATGTAATGAACCATAGTCTCACCCTAAAGTACATGTTATAACATTCCAAACTCGTCGACTTTCGACGAAACTTATTTTCTTCAATTGGTTTAGCTTCTAAGCTTTCCAACCCTCTTGGTATTCGTTATTCATGATCTTAAATATTTGTAACCTCCAATGTAACATGATTAACTTACTTTATATTCCATCAAATATAATCTTATTTCTGAGCTTACATCAATTGCCTTACAATGTACTCTCACGTACGAAAATATGGGGTGTAACAGTTCGCCACACTACCAAGTTATTTTGGTCAACCTTCATGACATTTCAAATTCAGTGAGACTTAAGCCCAAGATATTTGGTGATAATGAAGCTCTTGAATTTAAATTTTTGACAATTAAAGAGGGTCTTACAATCTCGAGGCTTCCATACCAAGATACAAAATTTTTTGGTGATGTCGCACTAATATGGAACTGTCGGCATATCAAGAACCAAAGTTGACTTCAAAATATTATTTGAAAATATCCTTAAGGAGTTAAGTTTTGCATTTTGGATACGTTATATATTTAGAAGATAAGTTTTCAATGGATCGAACGGTTCGTGATTTCTACATTCCTACATCAAGATACAAATTTATTTGTGAAGTTGTGCAAATCTGAAACTCTCAATGTGTCAAAATCTAAAGTTAGATTCAAAATAATATCTGGGATGATTCTCAAAGTGTTTGATTTCGAATTTTGGATATGTATTAGATTTTGAAGTCTAGTTTCCATGAAAATAAACGGTTCATGATTTCGACGTTTCTACACCAAGATATAATTTTTTTTTTGGTGAAACTGCGCAAATCTGAAACTATCAGCATGTCGGAATTTAAAGCTAGATTCAAAATAATATCTGCGAGGATTCTCAAAGTGTTTGATTCCGAATTTTGGACATTTATTACATTTTGAAGTCTAATTTCTATGAAATTAAACGGTTTGTAATTTTGAATTTTCTAGACCAAGATATAATTTTTTTTGGTGAGACTGCGCAAATCTGAAAATTTCAACGTGGTGAAATCTAAAGTTGGTTTCAAAACATTATTTCGGTTGATTCTGAAGGTGCTTGATTCTATGTTTTGGATATGTTTTATATATTGAAGTCTAATTTTGAGAAATCAAACGTTTCATTATTTGGACTCTCCCACGACAAGATATGAATCTTTCGTTACGAGTACGTAAAGCTGAAAATTATGCGACCAAGATAAATGTTGGGCAACAAAAGAGAAGCAATATGATTTAAGATGAAATAAATATCCACTAGGTCAACCTAATATAAGTATAAAAGGGGAGATAATTCTAAAATCCTAATCTAAACAAAACTTGTAGTTGATCAATTCTTGACAGCTAGTCTCCAGGTTCTTCTTCTTCTCCTCCAAATTGGCCGAATCTTCATCAATCAACAAATTTACGTTGTCATATGAAGAAACCTCAGTCTCGGCAGCTGAAACTTTTTCCTGAATCTCTTCAACCTCCTTTTGAGTCATATATAACACCTTCGAGGTTCTCCCTCTCTTGTTGTAATGTCTGCAATTTCTTCACAACTCTCTTCAGTTTCTTTTCACTAGAGGAAACTTTCTTAACTTTATCACTTGCTTCAAGTTTGAACAATTCAAGACGCTCCTTAGCTTTGGAAATCATCTCCAGCTTCTCATCTTGAATCGTCTTATCAGCCAAATTGGATCGCTCTTGGTCATATGAGGCAGCAAGCTCGAAAAGAGAATCCAGTAAACACTCTAATGGTGAAAGATCTAAAATATTCGCCTTTTTCATATCCTCAAAAATCTCAGTAATTTGCTCCCTATAAGATGAGAGCAATTCTGCACGAGTCTTGGAGAGTCTATTGCAAAATATCCCCCCAAAGTTCCAAGACGAATTCCTTTTTGCGATTAAAGACAATGCTTTTTCCTTCAAAAATAGATACTGTTGTATTTGCCATCGGTGGGATGCGAGTTATCTCATTTAGAGTTTGTTGGTTTAGGGTTCTGTCATGAGGAAGAGATGATGCCTTTGAAGGTGACTTCACTTTAGATGTAGGCCCTCCGATAGATTCATCACTCACTTGCGGCTGGTCATGTGGGGATACCACCGGATGCCCAATGTCATTTAACTGCATAAGGAAAAGGCAAAGAAAATGAATATTTTTTAGTAGAGCCATTCGTTCAAAAAATAAACAGAAAGGGCAAGGTGATTGTATTTTTACCTCCTCGTTACAAGTTGTAGGCGTTCTTGAGGGACTATCAACACTTGGAACCTCTACGATCTCAACTGGGTTAGGCCGTTTCCTTTTCCAATTTTGATCTTCATTGGTACTTTGACTTGTATCTTGAAGAACTTGCGTGCTAAATGGAAGAACTGGAGGTTGCTTCTCTAAATCCGCTGCAGTGCACACCACCTCTTTCAAAGCCGCCTTTGAGGATTTAAGCTTCCTTTTCTTATGTTGTGTAGATACTTTTAGGATTGGAGTACGTGGCTCTTTAACTTTTGGAAGCGTCTTTCCAACACCTTGATCTTCACCTCCTAAAGGAGTAGTAGACTTTAGCCCAACATTCTCTACCAAAGCTTGTAAATTATTCTCGAGAAACTTCCCATGCGCTTTCTCCCACCAAGACATATAATTGGTGGAGAAAGACTTCTCCACAGGATCGCCCGTTGGGGGGAAAAACCGCGCGTGACATAGACCTATACAGTGTGAAAATCCTCCAAAATCTGAGTCCTTCATCTACAGAGGCGTTACGAGTATCATTCTCCAAAAAACCGGGGACGTTCTGGTAAAACCCAAATTGACGACCAAACCGATGTGGGCTATAGGGTTCGATGATGAATGAGTTACCATACCTCAAAGGGAGGTAATTAAAACGTAAGCTCATGAAGTAATTTGACTCCAACTCTTGAGTGGCATCGTTATCCACATAATAATAAGGACGAGAATTGGTTAACATTATTGGCGTCCAAATTATATCCTCCCCAATGTGGATGTGTTTTCTCGCATCCTTCCCGTCAAAGTACCTCACAGCTCCCTCTCCTGAGTATGCCGCCATCAAAGGGACAGATGGACCATTAGTAAGTGGATAATAGGTTTTGAAGTAATGTGCAAGCCATCAGTAAACATAATGAATGGGAAAACAAACTTTGACCTGATCAAGTTGGAAAGAACACAAAATCTTATTCAAACCATGATAAATACTCGCCAAAACTGGGACCGCAAGGCTAATCTTTCGCCCATCTTCCATCGTGCTTGCCATCTTAAAAGTCTCGGGACGAATGAAGTTTTCTGCCTTGGGAAACACAAAGGCACATAGCCAAATTGATATGAATGCTGCTACATAAGTTTCATCTTTCTTGTCAGCCCTCACCCTAAGCTTGGAGAATATAACTTCTTGATCACTCGACCACCTCGTTGTCTCGGGAATGACTCCGTTAGGATTATGTGTCGACTTACAGATTTCTTTTCCTTTTGCAGTGGGCCAGGTTTATATATTAAAGTTTTTTTATACCAAAAATTTGTCCACTTGCTGAAGGAGACCTTTTGGTTAGCACCCGTCCCTTCCTTAAGGTAATGGATGGAAGCAAGTAAATACTCGCAAGATCGAGGGATAAATCTCATTTTTCGTCCAAACCGATAAATTCTCTTGTCTCAGGTACCATATCTTCATACGGAGAACCCACAATGGGCAGACCTCCAAGGATATGTAAGTCCCAAAGAGAGATAGATAGTTCCCCAACTGATGTAAGAAACGTGTTCGTCTTGGGGAACCAAGCCTCACAAAATGCTTGCAAAATGTTCGAGTTTCGATCATAAGTGAAAAGTGAGGCGTAGACAGCATCATAAATCTTTGTTGTACTCAGGGTTTGTTGGCTTCCACCAAGTACATCTTCATCCCATTCCCAATATCCGAAAATATGACGATACTCGCCCTCGATTGTTGTTGTGCTTTCCGAATGTACTTCGCCTTGAATTATGCGACGTCCTAATTTTGGAAAGGTTCTAGTAATGTTTATATGACAATGGACCACATCGTGGACAATGGATTAGAAGTTGACTTGTGCTCCAAGGTCCAGTTTTCTACATAAAGGGAGTTCCTCAAACAAGGCCATGAGGCTGCATACTGGCCAGCTTGTGGGGTGTGAACCAAAAGCTTGGTTTTTTCTATACCATCTTCAGTCTCGATTAGGAGATATCTAAGTTTGGAGGAAGGTGAAGTATAGTCTCTGAAATTTGCCATCTCTTCGGACTGCAAAAACAAAAAGAGAAAAAAAAGGACATCAAAATCCAAATCAAGAATATTAGAATAGGCACAAAGGTCTAAATGAATGAAATGGCCTCCAATAGTCGGCCATATTGAGAGTAATCTCTCCGATAGTCAGGTCATTTTGAGAGTAATCTCTCCGGTAGTTGGGCCACATTGAGAGTAATCTCTCCGGTAGTCGGGCCATGTTGAGAGTAATCTCTCCAGTAGTCGGGTCATTTTGAGAGTAATCTCTCCAGTAGTCAGGCCACATTGAGAGTAATCTATCCGGTAGTCGGGCCATATTGAGAGTAATCTCTCCAGTAGTCGGGCCATATTGAGAGTAATCTCTCTAGTAGTCGGGTCATTTTGAGAGTAATCTCTCCAGTAGTCGGGCCACATTGAGAGTAATCTCTCCGGTAGTCAGGCCATATTGAGAGCAATCTCTCCAGTAGTTGGGCCACATTGAGAGTAATCTCTCTGGTAGTCGAGCCATATTGAGAGTAATATCTCCAATAGTCGGGTCATTTTGAGAGTAATCTCTCCAGTAGTCGGGCCACATTGAGAGTAATCTCTCCGGTAGTCGGGCCATATTGAGAGTAATCTCTTCGGTAGTCGAGCCACAATGAGAGTAATCTCTCCGGTAGTCGGGTCATTTTGAGAGTAATCTCTCCAGTAGTTGGGCCAGTTGAGAGTAATCTATCTGATATTCGGGCAGGGATGAGTACCCATCCCCTCACACCCTAAGATTATCTTCTTCATGTGTGGATCATCTCGTTAAATAAGAACACACCCTTCTTGTTTGACCTACAAATAAAAAAGAGGGGAAAAAAAGACAACAAAAAAAGAAAGCACAGGAAAAGAAGAAGAAATTACCTTCGCGTCAATGCTTCCGAGTCCACAAAACTAGACTCAAATAGATTGCAAATATGCGAATTGATATTGAATGAAGATGAGTGCATGGGATTTATATAGAATTCTCAAGTGGCTGTTGGAAATTAATTTCCGATGTGGGATGGCTACTGTGATCAAAATCCAACAAGGATTTGAATTGTACAAGTTAGTCTCCTAATTGAAGTTGGTATCCCTTTTATAGGCATTCATGAGAAAGGAATTTGTATTTCAGTAGGACAGAAGTATCAATGCGGCGTCTTTTCTTCCTGAAGTAAACTACTTAAAGTCGAAGAAGAAAGTTTGTCGCTTAAATACCACAAAAAATTTTCATTGAGAAAGAATTCTAGCTGAACAGAGCTTAAGCCAATGATAGAAAAGGAGGGACTTTCTAGAACGAGGTGCTTGAATATTTGGCTTATAGATATACATGTGTTATAAAGGCTTCCTAGTACTTTTATTGATGGCATGGTCTCCTACGTGGAAGTGAATTAGGCTAGTTGGGTTAGAAGAATTTAACTAGTAATGATGGTAATCTACTTCTATCCAATTCCAAGGAGGCTCAACGAGAGAGTACTACTCAAAATTGAATCCAACGTGTTAATCTTGGTTCAAGCATATTTTGTTAATGTTAAAGGATAAATTTAAGAAAATGGGCCTCATGAAAAGTATCCAGACACAAGGAGAACGTTACTGTTAATTTTCAACTATTGTGATCTTAATCCATTTAGCATTATAAAAATCAAGATTCAATCACCTCAATTACACCTTGGAAAGAGTGTACACGAGCAGGTCTCAAGGAAATAGTATATGTGAATTCAAAAAAAAAATTATGTTACTTCAAGCTTCGTCGCTATAGTTTATCAGGCATACATTTAGACAAATCTTCAAGTAGGGGGCATTTGTAAGCATATAAATTTTATCGAAACTAAACCCGATAAAATAATTTGGATTATATATCAAATATATTTGTCCAAATAAATATTAGGGGCTAATATAATTGGATTAATTATATAAATCTAATATATATGAATTAAATAAATAAGTCTTAATCCATTGGGTTATCCCATTTAATTGGGCTAAAGTGATGAGCCCACTCTATAAGGCCCAATATACCATCTTTCTAGAGGCTCAGTTTGGTGCCACGTGTCAAATGACGTGGTGTGCCAAATCAAACGAAAGAGCCAATAGGATTGTGCCACATGTCAAAATGACAAGGCATGCTAAGTCACATTAAAAGGCCAATGAAATTGCACCACGTGTGCAAGTGACATGTTCTGGCCAATCAAATGCGGCTATGTCACACTTCAATTTGATTGGTCGAAAAGATTTTATTCTTATCACAACTCCTACCTTCCACAACTATAAATAGGGGTCTTCATAACTCAGAAAAGACACCAGAGGTTATAACAAGAAGCAAGAGAGAGCTCGTGGATCAAACGTCACAAATTTCTCTACAAGTTTCAAGCTTCAAGCAATCAAGTTCAAGTTCAAGAAATCAATTTCAAGCTCATGAACGAAGAACAAGTCAAGTTCAAGCTCAAGAACGAAGAACAAGTCAAGTTCAAGCTCAAGAACGAAGAACAAGTCAAGTTCAAGCTCAAGAACGAAGAACAAGTCAAGATTCAAGGAGTACGAGAACAAGTCAAGGTTCAAGGAGTACGAGTTCAAATCAAAGTTCGTGCTAGTTGAATTCAAGATCATTGTTCGCGACAACAAATATAGATTCAAGATCAAGCTCAAAGGCCTCTTGAATTTATTTACTAGTGAAAATAAGAATCGGAGGATTCATAGAGATTGTACACTCATATTATTTGAAATAAAATACTACGATTGTTGCAATATCTTTCGGTCTTGATTTTATTTTCTCGACGCAAATTTATTGTCTACAGCTCCATCTGAATTTTTTTGTTTTTGAGCCATTTTTCAATTGATAAGCTTGCTCAATAAATTCAAAACTTAAAGCGATATTATAAATGATATTTATTGACAATAATTTTTATATTCCAAAATTACATATTACAACTTTGTGGAAAGGATGGTCTTAAAACATTCCTGAACACATGACCAAATTAACATAATTCATAAATATATGATTAATCATAGTTCAGCACTATCCGAAAGATATAAAATTTAGCAACCTCGTTAAAAAACATTAGAATTGGGTTTATTATAATTAAGTGATCAACTGCAACCATAAAATAAGCTTCTATAAGCTTTAGAAATAAAACATATCATCTCCCCCCCCCCCCCCCNAATCATGCCTTGCTATAAAAGGGGAGGACTAGAGAAAATTTATAGGAGAATGTTATTTGATGGATCTTTATTTTACTCACCAATTATGATCTAATACAAAAATAAAATAAAAACATTGTAAAGACTGAGTGATAAATAATTTACAATCTTCCTCATGAACAACTTAAATATCAAATTTGTATGACAATACGTCTGTATCTTTCATTTTTAGAAATACTTCAATTTCTCATCTTTGGTTACCAAAAGTGATACATGGACTTATCAAAAGACATCTTCTTGGATAACTAAGCAATTTTAAAAAAGAACACAATAGACCTTCTGAATTATTGATTGATCCATTTCCATAATCATTTCATTCAAAACTAAGTATATAGAATTGATAGCTTAAAACTGACTTCTTGCAAGCTTGGTACCTAATTCAAAATAATGGAGAACATAAAGAAATCTTTCTTAAGTCGAATTGATAAGTACCAAGATGACATTATAATTCTAAATAAAAATTATAGAGTCTCACCCGTATACCAAATTCACCTTCCCCGCAACTCTCATGGGGATAGTTCTTTCAGCAAAAACTTAATACCACAATTTAAGCAAAGTACGTAGATGCCGATTTCCAAAATGAAATTATAAAATTTTAAACAATCTCTTATAAAGTATCGATATACCTTTTTCGGCAGAGAATGCTTGTAAGTTGATGTCATTATATAATTCCAACTTAGATCCAATTATTTTCTCTATATCTTTGAAAAGCCAAAAAGATCATATAATTAGATGTTCCAATGCCATTTGTTCAAAAAATAAAATAGTGTCTAAAATACTATTTAAGAAGAGCGATGAGCACTCACATAAAAATATGCTTTTAATTAAAAAAAATTTACTTACCAACTACTAAAACATATCGTATATTTGTTCTCATAGACTACCTGGTAGCCAAATTCCTTATATGAATATATTCAAGAAAATTCAAATTTGCAAAATCAAAAACTAAATAGAACACATTCAATTTTATAAGCCACCAATTTCACAATTCATGATTCAATCTTAAAACTTGATTTTTATTTTTGACGAAAATATTTTATCGGAGAAAGCAGAATTATTCATTTTCCTTAGAATCTGAAATTGTTGCGTTATCACATGCATTAAGAAAAGAATCATACCACCATCCACAGAACCTGAAAATACTCATTTCAAGTGATTTCGATTCTTTACTATGCAAGAAGATGCATCATAGTCTCCAACATACAATTACACTCTCGGTGCATGTTAAGCAAGGTCTGCTAACTTGCGCAGGTAGGGATGGCGAGACAGAGGAAGAAGAGTTCCATAGCTAAGGCAACAAATACAGAAGAGGAAGATAAGGTAGAAGACGAGGATACAAGACTAGTTACACAAGCAACGGGGATTCAGCAAGCTTTAGACTCGGTGCAACTGTTCCATTGGATGAAAGGTATGGGTAGTGCACCAACTGTTTTGCATGGACAAGATAGGAAGGAATCGGAGGAGAGGATGAAAATTCAAGTACCGACAGTTTCGATAACAAAGACTCCTGCAGATCCAACACTAAACGAGACAGAAATGGCGATGACAGCAAGGAAATTGACCTTCTCGAATGGCATAGGAGCTACAAAACCAACTCTAGCTGCGGTGGTGCAAGGTAATCGATCTACACAACAGGGGTTGAAATTGAACTACTATCCCCTATTGTTAAGTATGGAAGGAAAATTGTGAGATTGAATCATATGGAGGTGGAAAAACAGAATAGGAAATGGATGACTAGCTTAATTGGCTATGTTATAGGTGGATCTCCTCAATTCAAAGAGATGCTGAAGTTTGTGTATGGGGTTTGGCAGTTTGTGTCTACTCCACAGGTACTAATGCATGGCGAAGGGTATTTTATTTTCAAATTTAAATCCGATGAGGACAGGGATCTGGTTCTTCAAAATGGACCATACACACTCAATAACAGAGCAATGATTTTGAAAGTATGGGAACCGGATTTCCAAATGTGTAAGGAATCCACAAAAAATGTTCCAGTGTGGGTTAACTTTCCTGGATTGCTCATACAGTATTGGACAGTGGAGAATTTAGGGAGAATTGCAAGCTCGATAGGGAAACCAATTTGTACTGATAAACTAACAACACAAGAGGCTAGAATATCCTATGCTCGTATGTTGAGTGAGATGGATGTGTCCCAAGTATTACTTGAGATAGTACTGATAGAAATTGCTGAAGGAAAAACAAGAGAGCAAAGTTTGAGCTATGATTGGTATCCTTCCTTCTGTCAAGACTGCCTCATCATAAGTCATGACACAGGGGAATGTACAAATCAGACAGAGATGAAGAAGTTATCAGGACAGGATGACAAAGGACAGAAAGATGGACAGAGAAGAAAGGGTAAAAGAGTAGCCACTAAATGGATTGCTAAGCCAAAGACAACTGGAGAAGCACATAACCAAGAGGTTAGAGTTGAGGCCAACAAAGAAGTTGAACCAATTGCACCACCAAGCAGCAATACAGAAATAGAGCAGAAGGAGAATGATTTCCAGATAGCTAAATCAAAAGGAAAGCAGGTGCAAAGTTCCAAAGAGAAAACTTCACTGAGAAAGGGTATGTATGATGAGTCCATTGAAATAATGCTGCAGAAAAATAGATTTCATTCCTTGAGAATTTAGGAGAGAGAGGATGCTAGTTCAACATCAAATGAAGAAAGAATATCTTTGGTTCATCCTCCATGATTATTAGCTCATGGAATATTAGAGGGCTTAATAAGCCCTATAAGCAAAAATAACTCAAGGCTTTTCTGCTTAAGAATAAAATTACAATACTAGGGTGCCTTGAGACCAAAGTGAAAAAATGGAACGAAAAAAGAGTAAGAAGGAAGATTGGGACTGACTGGGAAGTATTCTCAAATGATTCATATGCTCCCAATGGGAGAATATGGATACTATGGAAGGCTCAGCAAGTAGAAGTCAGTATAATCCAAGCAGGTACACAAATGGTGCATTGTGAGATCAAAGATAGGAATTCAACTTTCAAGTGTTGGCTTACTTTTGTATATGGTAATAATACTTTGAATGAGAGGAAGGAAATATGGAGCCAACTTAGACAGATAAATAGCAATATGGTGGAGGCCTGGGTGATCCTAGGAGATTTTAACACTATGTTATCTGTAAATGACAGAATTAATGGCAATCCAGTACATCTGAGTGAAGTGGTTAATTTTCAAAACTGTGTGGAGGATACTGGGTTGGGATTATTAAATAGAAAAGGATGTCAATGGTCTTGGTGTAACAAAAGAGATGCCACTGATAGGATTTATAATAATATTGATTGGGCATTGGGAAACTCTCACTGGTTTATACAGAATGCCTATATAGAAGCAGTATATGATAACTATGGGGTATCTGATCATTCACCCATAGTATTATGTACTGGGATAGTTAGAAAACACTTACCAAAGCCATTTAGGCTTCTTAATGTGCTTTTGCAGGAAGATGAATTCAAGAAGCTGGTTCAAGAGGTGTGGGACCAAAATGTGACTGGATACGCTATGTATTTAATCTGGCAAAAGCTGCAGATTCTGGGAAGCAGGGCAAAAGGAATGAATAGAGTTTATAATTCAGTAGACAAAAAGGTTAAGAGGCTTAAATCTCAACTACTGGAAACTCAAAAGAGGATAGAAAATGATCTATTCAACAATACTTTGATCTTGGAAGAGAAAGAACTACTGCTGCAAGTAGAAAAGTGGAAAGGTATCCAAGAGAAGGTATACAGGCAGAAGTCTAGAGCAGTGTTGATTGAAGCAGGAGACTCAAACACAAAACTTTTTCATGGACATTTAAAGGCAAGGCAAGCTAGAAACAGAATTTCTACTATCTGTAATGAGCTTGGACAAAAACTGACTGATCGTGTATTAGTTGAGCAAGAATTTACATCTTTCTTTGAAGAGCTGCTAGGAACAAGGACTTCTGAATTGCCTTGTCTTGATGTAAATATAGCAAGAAATGGTCCTTTTCTAAATGGAGAACAACAACTGAACATGATCAAGAATCTAACAGACACTGAGATACTACAAGGACTAAAGCAATTACCAAGGGACAAAGCACCTGGCATTGATGGATTTCCAGTAGAATTCTTCAAGGATTACTGGCATATAGTTAGGGAAGAGGTGATCAAGGCAATTAAGGAGTTCTTTGAAACAGGAAAGCTGTTGAAGAGTGTATGCAGTGCAACTATTACACTGGTACCAAAAGTGGCTAGTCCTTCTTTTGTCAAAGAATTACGGCCTATAGCATGTTGTAGCACTTTTTTATAAACTCATATACAGAATTCTCACATCTAGGCTAAAGACAATGGTGGACTTCATCGTTGGACAACCTCAATCAACATTCTAGACAATGTTATCCTAGCTCATGAACTGGTGAATGGGTATAACAAAAAAGGAATCTCACCTAGATATATATTTAAAGTGGATATAAGAAAAGCCTATGATTCTGTTGAATGGTCATTTTTACAAATGGTATTATTGGAATATGGGATTCCTGGTAAGATGGTGCAGTGGATTATGGAGTGTGTGACCAATGCAAGCTACTCAATACTAATAAATGGAGGCCTTACAAACAGGTTTCAAGCAAAGAATGGATTGAAACAAGGGGACCCTTTGCCCCCATATCTGTTTGTCCTAGTGATGGAGTATTTAAGCAGAACTTTGAAGACTCTTAAGGATATTCCTGACTTCAATTTCCATCCAAGGTGTGAAAGAATGAACCTTACTCATATCTGCTTTGCAGATGATTTAATTATGTGTTGCAGGGCTGGCAGGATTTCTATTCAACTACTACTGGACAAATTCAATCATTTTTCAAAGGTGACATGACTCATGGAAAATTTAGATAAAAGTTCTATTTATGTAGCTGGAGTTAATCAGGGATTCAAGGAGATGCTATGCTCAGATTACCAATTCAAACTGGAGTCTTTGGCATTCAAGTACTTGGGTGTTCCATTATCCTCAAGGAAGCTATCTATTCAGCAATGTATGCCACTGGTGGAGAAGATTACAAACAGGATAAAATGCTGGACATCAAAACTTCTATCATACAGTGGTAGATTACAATTGATAAGAAGTGTTTTGTTTGAAATGCAGACTTACTGGGGACATGTGTTCTTGATACCTAAGAAGATAATACAGCGAGTGAATTCTGTCTATAGAACTTTCCTGTGGACATGAAGTTATAGCCCTTCAAAGAGAGCTCTGATTTCCTGGGATAGAGTGTGCATGCTTGTATCAGCTGGAGGTCTAAATGTTATAAATTTTGAATGGTGGAACAAAGCTGGACTATGTAAGCTAATGTGGGTAGTACACTCAAAAAAAGATGCTCTATGGATCAAATGGATATACTTTGTATATATAAAGAAGAATTATTTCAATGTTATGCAGACTCCTACTCAAGCTTGCTGGCTGGTTAGAAAGGTATTTGATGTTAGAGATTGGTACATGAATATTGAATATCAACAAATTTTGCAATAGGGGGAAGTTTAGTATACAGAAGATGTACACTCTATCAAGACCTCAGTATCCAAAGATTGGGTGGAAAGCTAATACTGAAAACTAGTGTCCTTAGACATAACTTTATTCTATGGCTAGCTCTAAATCACAGACTTACTATTGTGGATAGACTAGAAGCATGGGGTATATAGGTTGATCAAAGATGTGTTCTGTGAAAAAAGGGACAGAATGAAAACATGGAGCACTTGTACTTTGCATGTCAATACTCAAGGAGCATATGGAACACTTTGCTTAACTGGATAGGAGAGAAACATCAGATTGGCACATGGCAAGAGGAAGTTGTTTGGCTGAGTGCAAGAGCAAAGAACAGTCGAACATATAGTAGTATTCTGGTATTTCTATTTGCAGCAGTAATATACCAAGTGTGGATAGAAAGGAACATGCGCAGATTTCAGGGAAAGGAGATTGATATGAAGACGAAGACACGAGACATAGTTCTTCAATTACATATCAAAGGACAGCAGAAGGCAAAATGGAAGAAGCACTTAGAAAGTGTGGATAGTTTTCCTCTATGAAAACTATGTAGTAGAGAAACCAATGAGTCTGTAATGTTTTTCATTTTCGTTCGTCAATGTTTTGTTTTGATGTTATTTGAGTCTAACTCTTTAGTCCAAAAGAGTTAGAGGTTCTGTAAATTCGCTACTGTTTGAATAAAATTGATAATTTGACCCCAAAAAAAAAGAGGCTGCATCATTGTGGCAGTTCGTTACTCCAATGAATGGCCTTGTAAAATCAATAAAAAAATTACTAACTTTAATTGGTGTATATAATCAAACCAAAGATCACACAGTAAGAAACTTAGAGTAGGAAAATGACCCTCTCTAGTAATTTTGATGCATCTACAACACAGAACATATTCGATTGCTGGAAATCAAGTAATTCTTTGACTACTAGCTTAACCATTTGAACCGGAAATCCGCCAAAATATAGAAGTTCCTCCTTTATGCATTATGAAGAAATAGTAATGACAACTACAAAAGTAAACAAATTTAGAATCAGCAAATTTCATCAAATTCATACATGGAGATGTCTTAAGAAAATCTTGAATTGCTTATATCCAATCAAACATGGAGATGTCTTAAGAAAATCGTAAAGCTAAATATTGTTTTAATTGAAAAATTGTGTCCAGTTCAAATTGTAAATCGAACCACGATAAGTCTCCATCTAGACTCTAATAAATTTTTTTAAGTGGATTAAATACACGCATAAGTGGAAAAAACTATGACATAACTCAATTATTCAAATTACCAAGTAATGAAACAAACTAATAGCCCATAAAATTATGTACATTTTTATCCTGAATAAGTAATTCAAGCGTCCAGGAAAGATTGTCTGATTTCTCGCGATCCGGAACATGTCATAATCTAACAACTCGAACCTTCAAATTTTAACCTATTTTGGTACTCAATATTTCACTGATATAATTAATGTTTGCAGCTATATTTTGCAGTACATCTAATTGATCAAAAGTTTGTTTATAATGAACTATATATATATTTATTCAATGTACAGAAGCCAAACAATAAGCTACGTACAGAAGCAAAACCCCATAAAAGAAATTTTTATACAGTATTACAAATCGATGATCGTGTAATTTTGTATGGCAAGTATAAGTAATCATATATTGTCACGTCACAATGATCTTTTTCTTTTACTTATTTTTGGACTTTTGGTCCATAACACGTTTTCGGAAAGAATTTTTTCCTTCCATTTTTATGTCAACAGAATATTTCATACACCTTTTTCTCTTATCCATATTAACTCGAAGCATTAATTTCATATTTCAACAGAATATTTCTCATATGTAATATTACTCCAAATATGGTTAGATATGTTGACGGACAGCTTATTTCATATTTCATTCCCACCAAAAAAATTAATTATTAATTAGATACAAAAGAATATCAAATAATAACTTTTTGAAGGAAACTGTGAATATTATTTGTCATATAATATTACTCCAAATGTGGTAATATATGTTCATGGGCAGCTCTGTTTCATCTTTCATTCCCAACAGATTCTTTTTCCAATTATTAATTAGATACAAAAGAATATCAAATGTTAATTTTTTCAATATTATACAAATTGAATCCTGTTGAACTTTAAGCATTGGGCTTAAAGACTTTAAGCATTGGGCTTAAAAGTCTAAGAGTGTGAATTGGAAAATGGTGAGAAATAAAATAAAGGGAAATGAAAATTTGAATCAAGTGAGCTTTTGTCATGAACTTTGTACCACATTGGTGAAAGACAACTACACTTGTGTGTATAAATATAGGATCACTTCTTAGAGCTCTTAAAAGGAGTTGAAGAGGATGTATCCTCGCGCCGTCGTCGTCGCTCGCTCGGCTTCGGATTTGTCAAATGATCGATAAGATTATTTTTTGGACAAAGTTTATTTAATTAATTATTTAATAATTAATTAAATGTCAGTCAGTTCATTAACGGAATTAACTGAAATCCAAAAACGCTGCCTTTGCTGAACGTTGTTTTCCTTCCTGAACAGACACTTTTTCCTGAACAGACATCACACCTCTTCCAATAATTGCCAATAAATTCTGAGGCATGGCTTCTTTTTCCACTCACTGAAAAAATCGAGAATTTCATTCTGAATACAGCATTCTACTTCGAAATCTCTCTCTCAAATTCGTAAGTATGAGTTTGCTCCGTTCTTTGAGTTTGTTGGTATCCTGCAGTTTGTATTGCCACTGTTGCAGGAAGGTTATTCCGTTTCATCCTGGGAGGATTTANTCCAACAAATAGATTTCATAAAAATGAAGTGGCTTGTTCTCATTATGCCACTTGACTTAATTTCATGTTTCACGGCCTTCCTTTTAATATAATATAGATGGTAGTTAATTTCTCTTGCTTAAAAATATTTCTTTAGATTGATTTTCAATACTTCTATATTCTTTTGTTGCAGTGACGTTTCTGCAGGTATGATTCTCCACTAAGTTATTTTTATGTTTCTTTTATCTTAATATTGCTATCCTGTTTTTTCAGAATCTCTAATTAATGAAAAGTATTTATTTCAGCCAAGTGCTAAGTTATGAGGCTGCTTAGACTAAGGTGATATCGTGATAGTGATTTGACAAATGAATTTAGTTGCAGCAACATTTATTTTATTTTTTTGTTAACAGATCAGAACAAAAGCAAAAGCACGTAGCAGAAATTGAGAAAATCTAAGAAGGATATTCTTTTGACATATATATTGTGATGGCTTGACATTTATAAAAACTAAACTCAATTATTGCCTTCTTTGCGTCATAAATATAATCCTACTTGAATGACATAGAAGTGAAGAGCCTAATAATTATAAATCTTTCAATAGTCACTCATGAGAGTCAAGAGTTGACATTTATTATTTTCAATAACTTATACTTTTTAATTTTTTATTTTATAACTCAAATATATTATTTAATAATATTTACTTTTTAAAAACATTTTGTAGTCATTGATATGCGGTACCAGACAACCCCAATACGAAATATTGATCTTTATATAATTTTAAAAAATATTTCATATTGAATAAAATTATTATTTAATTATTTTTCTAGTATTTGAGACTTTAATATTAATTGAGATTTTCATATTAATTATTTTTATAGAATTATGCAGAAACTTCAAATATTTAGGACTTCTAAATCAATTAAGATTATCTTATATAAATTCTTTCCTTATTTGACTAACTTTATATCTTTTGAAAAGTAAATTAAGCTACAACTACAATTAATATCTTAAACTTTAGCTAAACTAATATATTCAAAACTTTGAAATATAACTACTTTTTGACTTTGGCATATGGCCTTTCAGGATCCAAGTGACAACCAGATTTTTTTCCCCAATTATTGGATTAATTTGATTGTCACCATAAGTAAGAACAACAATTGTTGCTTTTTCCCCAATTATTGCAAGATTTTTTTTTAAGCTTAAAAATGTTAGTATTAAATATTTTAGAATATCCTTTTCTTGATGGAAGATCTGTACTGTTTTTTTTTTTTTTTTTTTTTTTTTTTNATGTACTAATACTGGTAGGACTTACCCAAGTTCTTAGCCATTTTTACGTCTCGATTCAACAGTGACAAAAACACAACCAAATACTATAGAGGCAGAAAAAAAGGAGCAGTAAATGACCTAAACTATGTCTATATCCTATTTGGCTACTTTTTCCTAACTCGTTAGTCCTTGCTTCACGGATTTCTTGAAAATTGATGCTTTGTTTTCTAACTAGGAAAGGGAACGAACGGAATAGGAAGAAAAGGGAAAATTGCATTATTAGTGAGTTTAAGGGATTAATAATTATTCGCCGTTAAACCAAAAGCGACAAGATTTTCTTCTTTCTGCTTTTATATTAAGCTATAAGCTATGTTTGGTGTAATTTCTTGTGTCAAACGAAAACATGAGATACAGAGAAACACTTTAAAGAGTAAGAGTTTTAAGATAAGTAGATGTAAAATTGAGTATATGCATGTGTTATAAAGCGAAGTTGAGGTGAGACTAGATGAAATTGCGATCTTAAAGTTGGATTTTTAGTTTTAGTTTTTAGTTTGGGGTGCCAATAGTAGCATCGTGAGGATTTCTCCTCAATTTAATTATTATGTTTCAGTATTTTAAAAAAAATTGTCGGTTATTGATGTTGTCAGCTTGCCTAGTATTGAGATAGGCGCCATCACGACAGGTTAGGATTTTGGATCGTGACAAGTTGGTATCAGAGCCTAGGTTACATAGGTCTCACGAGTCATGAGCAGGTTTAGTAGAGTCCTGCGGATCGGTATGGAGACGACTGTACTTATCTTCGAGAGGCTACCGAACCTTTAAGAAAATTTCACCTTATTGTATTCTGTCGTGCGAATTTGTTGATTCCGGAAATGAAATTTCTGTTATTCTCCAAAATTGATTTGAGATATGCGTATCACCAATTAAAAATTCGAGATTCGGATATTCTAAAAACGGCATTCAGGACTCGTTATGCCCACTATAAATTTCTCGTGATGTCTTTTGGGCTGACCAACGCTCCAACAGTATTTATGCGCTTGATGAATAGTGTATTCCAGTCATATCTTGATTCATTTATCGTAGTATTTATTGATGGTATCCTGGTGTACTCACGTAGCCAGGAGGAGCATGCACAACACTTGAGTATTGTATACAGAGGCTGAGAGAGGAGAGGTTTTATGCCAAATTATCTAAGTGTGAGTTCTGGCTTAGTTCGGTAGCATTTTTGGGGCATATAGTGTCTAGTGAAGGAATTAAGGTGGATCCGAAGAAAATAAAGGCAGTTCAGAGTTGGCCTAGGCCATCTTTAGCTACTGAGGTTCAGATTTTTCTCAGCTTTGCCAGTTATTATCGTCGCATTGTGGAGGTTTTCTCGTCTATTGCATCGCCTTTGAGTAAATTAACCCATAAAGGTGCTCCGTTAAGGTGGTCGGATGAGTGTGAAGAGAGCTTTTAGAAGCTCAAGACAGCTTTGACTACAATCCCAGTATTGGTGTTGCTTACATGTTCGGGGTCTTATACTGTGTATTGTGATGCGTCGCGTATTGGTCTCGGCGCAGTGCTGATGCAAGACGATAGGGTGATTGCCTATGCGTCCAGACAGTTAAAGGTACATGAGAAGAATTATCAGGTCCACGACCTTGAGTTAGCAACTATTGTTCATGCCATGAATATTTGACGGCATTATTTGTACGGTGTCCATTGTGAGGTTTATACCGATCACTAGAGTCTACAACATCTGTTTAAGCAGAAGGAACTTAGTTTGCAGCATCGAAGGTGGTTGGAGTTGCTTAAGTATTATGATATCACCATTCTCTATCATCCCGAAAAGGTCAATATGGTGTTCAATGCCTTAAGTCATAAGGCGGAGAGTTTGGGCAGCTTGGCATACTTACCAGTAGCAGAGAGGCCTTTAGCCTTGGATGTTCAGGCCTAGGCCAACCAGTTTGTTAGATTGGATTTTTCCGAGCCGAACCGAGTTTTGGCTTGTGTGGTTTCTCAGTCTTCTCTTTATGATTGTATCAGGGAACGTCAGTATGATGACCCCCCATCTGTTTGTCCTTAAGGACGCAATTCAGCACGGTAATGCCAAGGAAATCACTATTGGGGATGACGTTGTATTATGGGTATAGAGCAGGCTATGTGTGCCTAATGTAGATGGTTTGCATGAGTTGATTCTCTAGGAGGCTCACAGTTCGCGGTACTCCATTCATCCAGCTGCCGCAAAGATGTATAAGGATTTGAGACAGCACTATTTGTGGGGACGAACGAAGAAAGATATAATTGGGTTTGTAGCTCGGTGTTTAAATTGTCAACAGGTGAAGTAAGAGCATTAGAGTTCGGGAAGAATACTTTAGAGAGTTGAAATTTCGGAGTGGAAGTGGAAGCGTATTTCTATGAACTTCGTAGTTGGACTCCCACGGACTTTGAGGAAGTTTGATGTTGTTTGGTTGATTGTAGATCGGTTAAATTAGTCCGCACATTTTAGTCCAGTTGGTACTAATTATTCTTCGGAGCCGTTGGCTGAGATTTATATCCGCGAGATTGTTCGCCTACACGGTGTGCCAGTGTCCATCATTTCAAACCGGGGTACGCAGTTTACATCACATTTTTAGAGAGTAGTGGAGCGAGAATTGGGCCCACAAGTTCAGTTGAGTACAATATTTCACCCCCAGATGGATGGACAGTCCGAGCGCACTATTCAAATATGAAGGATATGTTACGCGCTTGTGTCATTGATTTTGGGGGTTCTTGGGATAAATTTCTGCCGCTAGCGGAGTTTGCTTACAATAACAACTATCATTCGAGCATTCACATGGCTCCGTATGAGGCCTTATATGGAATACGGTGTCGGTCTCTAGTAGGTTGGTTTGAGCCAGGTCAGGCTAGGCTATTGGGTACTGACTTGGTTCAGGATACATTGAAGAAGGTTAAATTAATTCAGGAGCGGCTTCGCACGGTGCAGTCTAGACAGAAGAGTTATGCCAACAGGAAGGTCCGTGATGTTGCTTAAATGGTTGGGGAGAAGGTTCTGCTCAAAATTTCACCCATGAAGGGTGTGTTGAGGTTTGGAAAGAAGGGCAAGTTGATTCCTCAGTATATTGGACATTTTGAAATACTTAAGAAGGTTGGAGATGTGGCGTATGAACTTGCTTTACCACCTAGTCTATCGGGTGCTCATCCAGTGTTTCATGTATCTACGCTCCGGAAGTATGTCGGGGATCCGTCTCATGTTTTGGATTTTAGCACAGTGCAATTGGATGGTAATTTGACTTATGATGTGGAGCCGGTGGCCATTTCAGACCGACAGGTTCGAAAGTTGAGATCAAAGAACATAGCTTCAGTGAAAGTGCAGTGGAGAGGCCAGCTAGTTGTAAAAACTACCTGGGAGATTGAGCGGGAGATGCAGAGCAAATATCCACACATATTTTAGGCTTCAGGTAAGATTCTAAACCCGTTCGAGGATGAACGTTTATTTAAGAGGGGGAGAATGTAACGATCCGGCCGGTCATTTTGAGTATTACAACCCCGTTCCCCTATTTACTACTCAATTTATGCCTTACAGTTATTTTATGACTTACCGGGTTAGTTGGTTCGGGTTCGGAAGGATTTCGGAGTGAATTGAGAAACTTAAGTCTCATAATTGAAAACTTAAGTTGGAAAAGTTGACTGCATGTTGACTTATGTGTAAACAACTTCGGATTTGAATTTTGATAGTTCTGTTAGCTCCGTTGGGTGATTTTGGGCTTAGGAGTGTGTCTGTATTGTAATTTGAAGGCCCGAAGTGGAATTAGACTTGAAATGGCAAAAATTGAATTTTTGAGAAGTTTGACTGGAGAGTTGACTTTTTGATATCAGGGTCGGTATCCGATTTGAAAATTTGAATAGGTTTGTTATGTCATTTATGACATGTGTACAAAATTTGAGGTCAATCGGACTTGATTTGATAGGTTTTGACGTTGAATGTTGAAGTTAAAAGTTCTTAGTTTCATTAGACTTGAATTGGGATATGATTCATGGCTTTTGCGTTTTTTGATGTGATTTGAAGTTTCAACTAAGTTCGTATGATGTCTTAGGACTTTTTGGTGTATTTGGTTGAGGTCCCGGGGGCATCGGGTGAGTTCCGGATGGTTTCAGATCATTTATTCATGTTTTGCTACTGTTGTTGCTGGTTTTAGTGTTGTTCTTCGCGAACGCGAAAACCCACGCATTCGCGAAGAAGGAATTTTGGATTGGCCATTTTGTGCTTCGCATTCGCTAAGGTTTGAGGGGCAAAGCTACGTGTTCGCGATTGGGGCATCGCGTTCGCGAAGGGGAAAGCCGGCCTGGGAAGTGTGGTCATGTAACGACCCGGCCTGACGTTCTAAGAGTTATAGCCCCGTGTCCCCCATTAATTCTTCTTTATGTATTGTTCAGATGTGTAGAGTTGTATCGAGTTGGTAGGCTTGGGTCCAGAGTAGTCTTGGAGTGAAATGAGACACTTAGTCTCTTAGTTAGAAAATTATGTTAGAAAAGTCAATCGGAAGTTGACTTTTGAGTAACCAAATTCGGATTTGGATTTTTATGATTCGATTAGCTTCGTTGGGTGATTTTAGACTTAGGAGTGTGTCCATAATGTAATTTGGGAGCCCGTGGTAGAATTGGGCTTGAATTGGCGAAAGTTGGAAATTTGGCTATTTTGGTCGACGGTGGAAAATTAGGTATCGGGGTCATTCCGGAAATTGAAGTAGGCTCGTAGTGTCATTTTTGATGTGTGTGCAAAATTTGAGGTCATTCGGACGTGGTTTGATAGGTTTCAGCGTCGTTGGCAAATTTTGAAAGTTTAGAAGTTCCTACGCTTGAATCAGAGGTTGATTTGGTGTTTTGGTGTTGTTTTGGGTGTTCCGGGGGTTCGAATAAGTTCGAGTAGTGATATATGACTTTTTAGAATTATTGGTTGAGGTCCCGAGGGCCTCGGGTGAGTTTTGGATAGGTAGTTTGCCAGATTTTTCAAATTAATTACGAAATTGTCATTGACGACGTATTTAAAAATCTGCACTATTTGCAAATATTAAAACCAACATATCTAATTCATTATAAGGTCAAATTGAGTGATTCAAAGGCCTAACTTGACTAGAATTTCACAAGGAATCCATTGGAGGCATAAAAAGTGAGTTTTAGGCTCGTTTGGCACGAGAAACGAGGTAGAATAGCTGACAAAAAAATATATAAAATAAGAGTTTGTTCATTCGGTCACATTTTGAGTTGGGGAGCTCGGATTTGAGCGATTTTCACCATAGGGATTGGGGTAAGTGTTACCTACTAGGTTTTGGTTATATTTGATGAATCCGTCTTCATTTTTGGGATTTGATTGATGATTTCAAAGTGAAATTGAGGGAGTTAGGGTTTGAGTTTTGGAGAGTTTTAAGTGAAGATTTGAGGGACCAAACGGGGTCCGATTTTGATGAATTTTATATGGATAGACTCGGGAGAGGACGAGGATTATTATACCAATTTTGACAGTTTTTGAGACATGGGCCCGGGGGCCGTATTTTGGTCGGTTTCGGATTTTTCGCATATTTATGTAGTTTTTCTTGTGGAACTCGATTCTTTGGCCTATGTTGATCCTATTATTATGATTATGGATATATTCAGAGCTTTTGGAGACCGATTCGAGGGAAGAGGACATCCCAGAGTAGGATTTTACGCGTTAAGGTAAGTAACAATTTTAACTCTGGCCTTAAGGGTATAAACCCGGAGAATTTGATATCATGTGATTGTTTGGAGGTGATACCCACTCAAGGTGATGGGCGTATGGGTGTATACCTCGAGGGATTGAGACTTGGTATGTTCCTTGAGGCTATGAGGATAATAGCCATTATCTGTGTTAAGTAATTACTTGTTGGTGAACTTGTCTGCCTTCGCGTTAGAGATCATGTTTAGGTTTCATTCATGCTCACGTTATTTGTACTCAGTCATAGAAATTGTTGTGTATGTTTACCGCAGTCTCTATTATTTGTTTATACGTTGTGATACTTGATATGGTTGTGTCCCATTATTTGTTATGCATTGTGAGGCTGGAGAGGTACATGACTGAGTGACGCCGAGGGCCTGGTAGTGAGGATATTAATACAATAGCACGTGAGATGTCCGCGTAGCATGTGAGCTGACTGTGCGAGTCCATGTATTGATACCATAGCACGTGAGTTGTCATTGTAGCACGTGAGCTGACCGTGCAGATCTAGGTATTGATATTATGGCACGTTACATGTCTGTGCTTAGCGCTGGTACATGACTGAGTGAGGCCGAGGGCTTGGTTGCGAGGATATTAATATTATAGCGCGTGAGCTATCCACGTAGCACATGAGCTGACCGTGCGGGTCTAGGTATTGATACCATAGCGCATGAGTTGTCTGTGTAGCACGTGAGCTGTCTGTGCTTAGCGCTTGGGCTTTGGAAGCCTCTCCGGAGTCTGTACACTCCCCCAATGAGCGCAGAGTGTTGAGTGTTGAGTGTTGAGCGTTGAGTGCGAGTGATAAGTGATGGAGTGGCATTGCTGTGAGATCGCATTTAATTTTGTTGTTGCTGCATTTATCTGTTAAATCTATTTGTGGCATTTACTGAGTTATGGAATTTACCTGTTTATTTCTGTTATTTTTAAATTGTGAAAATAAATAATTGGACTGTTTTGCTTAGCACGTCACTACTGCTCAGTTCCTTAGTTATTTCTGTTATTACTGAGTCGGTTGTACTCATACTACACCATGCACTTTATGTGCAGATCCAGGTGAGTTAGAGCGTGACGATCGTTGAGTTCTGGTCGGCTATCTGTGGAGATTGCAAGGTAGCTGCTAGCGTCCGCAGGACCTTGTTACTCCTTTTATCATTTCTTCTTTCGGACTGTATTGATAGTTAGACAGTTATATATCTTAGTTCATAGTTTTAGACGCTCATGACTTGGTGACACCCCGATGTTTGGGACTCGTTTCCGTATTTTATATTATTTATATTTAGAGTTGGTTTAGTTTATCAGGAATTAAATTGTTGGAAATGTTTTATTAAATTCTTATAATCAAATTAGTAGTAATATTTTGGGAAATAGGCTTGCCTTGTAACATGATAGGCGCATCACAACCATGGTTAGATTTTGGGTCGTGACAAGTTGGTATCAGAGCCTAGGTTACATAGGTCTCACGAGTCATGAGCGGGTTTAGTAGAGACTTGAGGATCGGTACGTAGACGTCTGTACTTATCTTCGAGAGGCTGCAGAACCTTTAGGAAAACTTCACATTCTTGAATTCTTATCGTGCGGTATTTATTCAGCTGGAAGCGTAACTCTTTGAATTCCTCCCACGCATTCGTATGTGCACATGAGTGCCTAGTATCAGTTGTGCATCGACGACTTGTGATTCCCTGGATGAGGTGCGAGATCTGATTTCTATGTATTGATGTTGGGCCAGTCTGGAGGACTTGAGGTCGGATTTTGACTGTAGCTTGAGCATTGAGGTTTTGATTGTGTGAGCGCCTGCTTGTGGACTTATATGTCCGGTAGTGTCCCTATTAGTGGAAATGGTGGCTGGATGGATACATGATGAATATGAATTGACTGCGAGATGAGTTCATATAATTTGAATGTGAGGAGAAGGCATTGCTGAAGGTTTCACCTAATTGAGACTCCAGGTATGTTTTTAGACTAGTTCGAGGACGAACATTTGTTTAAGAGGGGAAGGATGTAACGACCCGGCCTGTCGTTCTGAGATTAATAGTCTCGTTTTCCCCATTAATGCTTCTTTATGTATTGTTCAACTGTGTTGAGTTGTATCGAGTTGGTAGGCTTGGGTCCGGAGTAGTCTTGGAGTGAAATAAGACATTTAGTCTCTTAGTTAGAAAGCTATGTTAGAAAAGTCAAGCGAAAGTTGACTTTTGAGTAAAGAAATTTGGATTTAGATTTTTATATTTCGATTAGCTTCATTGGATGATTTTAGACTTAGGAGTGTGTCCATAATGTGATTTGGAGGTCCGTGGTAGAATTAGGCTTGAATTGGCGAAAGTTAGAAATTTAGCGATTTTGGTCGACAGTGGAAAATTAGGTATCGGGGTCAGAATGGAATTCCGGAAGCTGGAGTAGGTTTGTAGTGTCATTTGTGACGTGTGTGCAAAATTTGAGGTCATTCGTACGTGGTTTGATAGGTTTCAGCGTCGTTGGCGAATTTTAGAAGTTTAGAAGTTCCTACGCTTGAATCAGAGGTTGATTTGGTGTTTTGGTGTTGTTTTGGGTGTTCCGGAGGTTCGAATAAGTTCGAGTAGTGATATATGACTTTTTGAAATTATTGGTTGAGGTCCCGAGGGCCGAGGGTGAGTTTTGGATAGGTTTGGGTCGTGTTGCGCTCGTTTTTCTTATGTTTCGACGCCGTTTCTTCAAGCATAAATGATATCATATTGAACAAATGAGCTCCAATTTCTTTTTTGATTGAAGAATTAGATCCGTATCGTAATTCGAACCCGTAAAAAAAGAATCATCGAATTTGGACATCGTATGAGGATTTTATAGTCATTTTACTAATAATTAGGTTGCCCGATTTTCAGATTAATTACGAAATTACCATTGACGGCGTATTTAGAAATCTGCCCTATTTGCAAATATTGAAACCAACATATCTCCTTCAGTATAAGGTAAAATTGAGTGATTCAAAAGCCTAACTTGACTAGAATTTCACAAGGAATCCTTTGGAGGCCAAAAAGGCGAGTTTTAGGATTGTTTGGCATGAGAAACAAGGCAGAATAGCTAGCAGAAAAATATATAAAATAAGTGTTTGTTCATTCGATCATATTTCGAGTTAGGGAGCTCGGATTTGGGTGATTTTCACCATAGTGATTGGGTAAGTGTTCTCTACTCGGTTTTGGTTATATTTCATGAATCCATCTTTGTTTTTGGGATTTGATTGATGATTTCAAAGTGAAATTGAGGGAGTTAGTGTTTGAGTTTTGGAGAGTTTTAAGTGAGGATTTGAAGGACCAAAGGGGTCCGATTTTGACGAATTTTATATGGATAGACTCGGGAGAGGACGGGGATTATTATTCTATCATTTTTTTACTGGTTTTGATACATGGGCTCGGGGGCCGGGTTTTGGTCGATTTCAGATTTTTGGCATATTTATGTACCTTTTCTTGTGGAATTCGATTCTTTGGCCTATGTTGATCATATTATTCCGATTATGGATAGATTCAGAGCTTTCAGAGACCGAGTCGAGGGAAGAGGACATCCGGGAGTAGGATTTTACGCGGTTAAGGTAAGTAACGGTTTTAACTCTGGCGTTAAGGGTATAAACCTGAAGAATTTGATATCATGTGATTGTTTGGAGGTGATACCCACTCTAGGTGATGGGCGTATGGGTGTACACCTCGAGGGATTAAGACTTGGTTCGTCCCCTTAGGCTATGAGGCTAATAGCCATTATCTGTGTTATGTAATTATTTGTTGGTGAACTTGTCTGCCTTCACGTTAGAGATCATGTTTAGGCTTCATTCATTTTCACGTTATTTGTACTCAGTCATAGAAATTATTGTGCATGTTTACCTCGGTATCTATTATTTTGCTGATATGTTGTGATACTTGATGTGGTGTGTGTCCCCTTGTTTGTGGTGCATTGTGAGGCTGGAGCGATACACGATTGAGTGAGGCCGAGGGCCTGGTTGTGAGGATATTAATACCATAGAACGTGAGTTGTCCGCGTAGCACATGAGCTGACCGTGTGGGTCCAAGTATTGAAACCATAGCCCCTGAGTTGTCTGCGTAACACTTGAGTTGACCGTGCGGATCCAGTTATTGATATTATGGCACGTGAGTTGTCTGTGCTTAGCACTAGTACATGACTGAGTGAGGTCGAGGGCCTGGTTGTGAGGATATTAATACCATAGCGTGTAAGTTGTCTGTGTAACATGTGAGCTGACCGTGCGAGTCCAGGTATTGATACCATAGCGCGTGAGTTGTCAGCGTAGCACGTGAGCTGACCATACGGATCCAGGTGTTGATATTATGGAACGTGAGATGTCCGTGCTTAGCGCTTGGGCTTTGGAAGTCCCTCCGGATTCTGTACACACCCTTAGTGAGCGCAGAGTGTTGAGTGTTGAGTGCGAGTGATGAGTGATGGAGTGACATTGCTGTGACGATGCATTTACTTTTGTTGTTGCTGCATTTATCTGTTAAATTTCTTTGTGGCATTTACTGATTTATGGAATTTTCCTGTTTATTTCTGTTATTCTTAAATTGTGAAAATAAATAATTGGACTGTTTTGCTTAGCACGTCACTATTGTTCAGTTCCTTAGTTATTTCTGTTACTACTGAGTCGATTGTACTCATACTACATCCTGCACTTTATGTGCAGATGCAAGTGAGTTAGAGCGCGACGATCATTGATTTCAGGTGGGATATCTGTGGAGATTGCAAGGTAGCTGCTAGCATCCGCAGAACCTTGTTACTCCTTTTATCATTTCTTTTTCGGACTGTATTGATAGTTAGGCAGTTATATATCTTAGTTTATAGTTTTAGACGCTCATGTCTTGGTGACACCCCCGATGTTTGGGACTCGTTTCCGTATTTTATATTATTTATATTTAGAGTTGGTTTAGTTTATCAGGAATTAAATTATTGGAAATGTTTTATTAAATTCTTATAATCAAATTAGTAGTAATATTTTAGGAAATAGGCTTGCCTTGTAACGCGATAGGCGCATCACGACCATTGTTAGATTTTGGGTCGTGACAAGTTAGTATCAGAGCCTAGGTTACATAGGTCTCACGAGTCATGAGCGGGTTTAGTAGAGTCTTGGGGATCGGTACAGAGACGTCTGTACTTATCTTTGAGAAGCTGCAGAACCTTTAGGAAAACTTCACATTCTTGAATTCTTATCGTGCGGTATTTATTCAGCTGGAAGCGTAACTCTTTGAATTCCTCCCACGCATTCGTATGTGCACATGAGCGCCAGGTATCAGTTGTGAATCGATGACTTGTGATTCCCTGGATGAGGTGCGAGATGTGATTTCTGTGTATTGATGTTGGTCCAGTCTAGAGGACTTGAGGCCGGATTTTGACTGTAGCTTGAGAACTGAGGTATTGCTACGTGTTCGCGATTGGGGCATCGCGTTCGCGAAGGGGAAAACGGCATGGGAAGTGTGGTCATGTAACGACCCGGCCTATCGTTCTGAGAGTTATAGCCCCGTTTCCCCCATTAATGGTTCTTTATGTATTGTTCAGCTGTGTAGAGTTGTATAGAGTTGGTAGGCTTGGGTCCGGAGTAATCTTGGGGTGAAATGAGACACTTACTCTCTTAGTTAGAAAGCTATGTTAGAAAAGTCAACTGGGTAAACGAATTCGGATTTGGATTTTTATGATTCGATAAGCTTAGTTGGGTGATTTTAGACTTAGGAGTGTGTCCATAATGTAATTTGGAGGTCCGTGGTAGAATTAGGCTTGAATTGGCAAAAGTTGGAAATTTGACGATTTTGGTCGACATTGGAAAATTAGGTATCGGGGTCGGAATGGAATTCCGGAAGCTGGAGTAGGTTCGTAGTGTAATTTGTGACGTGTGTGCAAAATTTGAGGTTATTCGGACGAGGTTTGATAGGTTTCAGCGGCGAATTTTGGAAGTTTAGAAGTATTACGCTTGAATTCGAGGTTGATTTGGTGTTTTGGTATTGTTTTGGGTGTTTCGGAGGCTCGACTAAGTTCGGGTAGTGATATCTGACTTGTTGGAATTATTGGTTGAGATCCCGAGGGCCTCGGGTGAGTTTCGGATAGGTTTAGGTCATGTTGCGCTCGTTTTTCTTATGTTTCGACGCCGTTTATTCAAGCATAAATGATATCATATTGAACAAATGAGCTCCGATTTCTTTTTTGATTGAAGCATTAGATATGTATTGTAATTCGATCACGTAGAAAAAAGAATCGTCGAATTTGGACATCGTATGAGGATTTTATGATCATTTTACTAAAAATTAAGTTGCAAGATTTTTCAGATTAATTACGAAATTGCCGTTGACGGCGTATTTAAAAAATCTGCACTATTTGCAAATACTGAAACCAACATATCTCCTTCATTATAAGGTCAAATCGAGTTATTCAAAAGCCTAACTTGACTAGCATTTCACAAGGAATCAATTGGAGGCATAAAAATGAGTTTCGGGATCGTTTGGCATGAGAAACGAGGCAGAATAGCTGGCAGAAAAATATATAAAATAAGGGTTTGTTCATTCGTCATATTTTGAGTTTGAGAGCACGGATTTGGGCGATTTTGGAGGCGATTTTCACCATAGGGATTGGGGTAAGTGTTCTCTACTCAGTTTTAGTTATATTTCATGAATCCATCTTCATTTTTGGGATTTGATTGATGATTTCAAAGTGAAATTGTGGGAGTTAGGGTTTGAGTTTTGGAGAGTTTAAGTGAGGATTTGAGGGACCAAACGGGTCCGATTTTGATGAATTTTATATAGTTAGACTCGGGAGAGGACGCAGATTATTATTCTACCATTTTTTACTAGTTTCGAGACATGGGGCCGAGGGCCGGGTTGTGGTCGGTTTTAGATTTTTGGCATATATTTATGTAGCTTTTCTTGTGGAATTCAATTCTTTGGCCTATGTTGATCATATGATTCTGACTATCGATAGATTCAGAGATTTTAGAGACCGAGTCGAGGCAAGAGTATATCCTGGAGTAGGATTTTACGCGGTTAAGGTAAGTAACAGTTTTAACTCCGGCCTTGAGGGTTTAAACCTGGAGAATTTGATATCATGTGATTGCTTGGAGGTGATACCCACGCTAGGTGACGGGCGTGTGGGTGCATACCTTGAGGGATTGAGACTTGGTCCGTCCCCTAAGTCTATGAGGCTAATAGCCATTATCTGTGTTATGTAATTATTTGTTGGTGAACTTGTTTGCCTTCACGTTAGAGATCATGTTTAGGCTTCATTCATGCTTACGTTATTTGTACTCAGACATAGAAATTATTATGCATGTTTACCTCAGTCTCTATTATTTAGCTGATATGTTGTGATACTTGATGTGGGATGTGTCCCCTTATTTGTGGTGCATTGTGAGGCTGGATAGGTACATGAATGAGTGAGGTCGAGGTCTTGGTTGTGGGGATAATAATACCATAGCGCGTGATCTGTCCGCTAGCACGCGAGCTGACCATGCGGGTCCAGGTATTGATACCATAGTGCGTGATTTGTACGTGTAGCACATGAGCTGACCATGCGGATCTAGGTATTGATATTATGGCACGTGAGATGTCCGTGCTTACCGCTGGTACATGACTGAGTGAAGCCGAAATCCTGGTTGTGAGGATATTAATACCATAGCGCGTAAGCTGTCCGCGTTGCACGTTAGCTGACCGTGCGGGTCCAAGTATTGATACCATAGCGCGTGAGTTATCCGCGTAGTACGTGAGTTGACCGTGCAGATCCAGGTATTTATATATTATGGTACCTGAGTTGTTCATGCTTAACGCTTGGGCATTGGGATCCCCTCCGGAGTCTGTACGCACCCACAATGAGAGCAGAGTGTTGAGTATATTGAGTGTTGAGTGTTGAGTGTTGAGTGCTAAGTGCGAGTGATGAGTGATGGAGTGACATTGTTGTGAGGTTGCATTTACTTTTGTTGTTGCTGCATTTATTTACTGAGTTTGTTATATTTTCAAGGAAAATAACGCGGTAAGTGTTCTTAACTCAATATTGGTCAAATTACTCGAATCCATAGATGTTTTTAACATTTAATGGGTGAATTAAGTTGGTAAATTTAGAAAACCTTCTTGGTTTAATTTGAAGATTTGAGGGTCGGGTTGATATCGGAATTTGGTAAAATTGGTATGGTTTGTCTCATGGTTGAATGAGCTTTCGAATTTTATAACTTTTGTCGGATTCCGAGACGTGGGCCCCATATGCCATTTTTGTGTGAAATTTTGGATTTTGTTGGAAAATTAGTATTTTTATATGGAATTAATTCCTATAATTATTTTTGACTGAATAGAATTATTTGTGTCTATATTCGAGGCATTTGGAGGCCGATTCGCGAGGCAAAGGCATTGCAGAATAAATAATTACACGGTTCGAGGTAAGTAACACTTCTAAACTTGTTTCTGAGGTTACAAATCCCTGAATTTCGTGTTGTATGAATTTTTTGGAGATGACGCAATGCTAGGTGACGGGCGTGTGAGCGTGCATCATGGAAATTGTGACTTAAATTGATTCTGTGGAGTTGCATACTTGAATAAATGTCATTATCCGCTTAACCTCCACGCGTTAGAGAAATTGAGCTGAGACTCATATTAAAGATCGTGTTTAGGCTACATGCCGATATATTTTGGGACCCACATGGGTCGTATTAATGTTGAATTATTTGTTTAAATTTACAATTTTGTACTCTGTCACATCTACCACTTGCACATCATATCTCAGTCTATATTGTCATTCATTGATACTTCATTTCATCATGTTGGGTTGATTTTCATGTCATTGAGAGCCAGAGAGACCAGAGATTTTGAGTGATAGTTACGTTTATTTATTTATGCCTGGATCTGGCTATTATAGAGCTTGGGATGAAGGAGCCCCTCCGAAGTCTGCACCCCCAGAGTGAGCACAATTGATGTGTGGGGGNCCCTGTGCACGGATCTTTCCCTAAGTATTTATATTGAGGGATATATATATATTTGTGATGGATCTTCCTTATGCATGGATCTTGCTCTAAGTATTTATATTGAGGGATGGATTTTTTCTGGGCATGGATCTTGCCCGAAGTATTTACATTGAGGAATGGATTTTTCCTGGACATGGATCTTATCTGAATCATTGATATTCGGGGATAGATTTCCCATGGATCTTGCCCGAAGTATTTATATTGAGGAATGGATTTTTCTTGGATATGGATCTTATCCGAATCATTGATATTCGGGGATAGATCTTCCCTTGGGCTGGATTATCCTTATACAATATTGAGTGACTGATTGTCAGTTGATGGATATACATATATACTTGGGATGGATCTTCCCTGGTCTGGATTGGCCATATACAATACTGAGTGATTGAGTATTTTTAGATTTGCGAGTAGACGAAGTTTTCACTATGGTGCATCACATACAATATGTGCATTGGCATATAGATACAGAGATATCATATTCCTCATATCATGCAGTATTGATCTAACTTACTTGTACTGAGTTTAACTGTTGAACTTGAAAGCATGCCTACATTTCTATACTGTTATTTCTATACTGTACTGTACCTGTTGAGCTCGTCACTACTTTCAGCCTAAAGGTTAGTCTTGTTACTTATTGAGTTGGTTGTACTCATACTACATCTGCACCTCGTGTGCAGAACCAGGTGCTTCCGAACACGACGACTGTTAGTTCTTAGAGTGCTATCCGTTGGAGACTATCAAGATAGCTGTCTGGCGTCCGCTGACCTTGACTCTCTTTCTTTCAGTTATTGTACTATTCTATATTTCCAGACAGTGTTTCTTTAATCAGTCAGACTTTGTATTCATTGATGCTCATGTATTCAGTGACACCAGATTTTGGAGTGTATTTATATCCAGAAATTGTGAGAGTTTCTCCTCAATTTAATCATTATGTTTCAGTATTTAAAAGAAATTGTGGGTTATTGATATTGTCGGCTTGCCTAGTATTGAGATAGGCACCATCACAACAGATTAGAATTTTGGATCGTAATACAAATGACAAGAAAAAACTGTAAAAGAATGAATGAAAGAAAAGCAACGGTATAAAATTACTACTCATATGACTTACAAAATGGTAAAACTAGAGAAGCTTTTGCTAGCAGGTGAGAAGAGAAATAGGGGGTGAGGCTAAAAAAGGGAAGTAACAGATCTTGTGTGTGTGTTTGGGGGTTTGGGGGGGGGGGGGGGGGNCTTAGAGTGCTATCCGTTGGAGACTATCAAGATAGCTGTCTGGCGTCCGCTGACCTTGACTCTCTTTCTTTCAGTTATTGTACTATTCTATATTTCCAGACAGTGTTTCTTTAATCAGTCAGACTTTGTATTCATTGATGCTCATGTATTCAGTGACACCAGATTTTGGAGTGTATTTATATCCAGAAATTGTGAGAGTTTCTCCTCAATTTAATCATTATGTTTCAGTATTTAAAAGAAATTGTGGGTTATTGATATTGTCGGCTTGCCTAGTATTGAGATAGGCACCATCACAACAGATTAGAATTTTGGATCGTAATACAAATGACAAGAAAAAACTGTAAAAGAATGAATGAAAGAAAAGCAACGGTATAAAATTACTACTCATATGACTTACAAAATGGTAAAACTAGAGAAGCTTTTGCTAGCAGGTGAGAAGAGAAATAGGGGGTGAGGCTAAAAAAGGGAAGTAACAGATCTTGTGTGTGTGTTTGGGGGTTTGGGGGGGGGGAGGGGGGAGGAGTGGTGGTGGAGCAAAAAAACAGAAAGGAACACTAAAAGTTTTGATTGATTATCAGCCCTGATAACGTTATGGTACTATATCATCAATTAGAAAGGTGCAAACCTTGGCGAAATATTATTCTGACACTAGTCTCTTTTACCCTTTAAAAATAAAATTTTATATAAGATAAAATTATAATATAAGTTAAATTTCCTAATAGTTAGAATCGGGAGCGGGCGAAGACATGCAACTTTCATTTTCGGGGTTTCTGCTTCATTCAAATCTTAATTCAAGGAAGGACAAGTCCTTCTAAATTCAACTAAATTTTGATTATTATATATTTCCTTATTGAACTAGGTAAGAAGTACTAATATTTAACAGTTTAAAATCGACTAAGATTTTACTTTATATTAATCAAATAATTCACTTATAATATTCTTCCTTTTATTTTACGTAGGCATACATACATGTCTAATTTGATAAAGCAATTCAAAATTTTATACTATGCACACGTTTCTCCCAAAACAAATATATAAACTATTGTATATACATTAATTTGTATAATTATTTTCGTGAAAAATATCTTTCATTATTAAAGTGAAGTCATTTTTTGACTACCCATAATTTTAACACTGACCATCTTAAAATTATGCATGCTATAAAATTCTTAAAGGAGTTGAAAATATATAATGCAACAGAAAAAGATGAAAAATATAAATAGACAGTTCACTATAGTTGAAAAATAAGGTAAATTACTCAGAACTTAATTGTCCATATATATCAATCTATATTATTATAAACGCATAATTTTTTATCTTTTGAAAATAATTTTACATTAGATAAGATTGTAATTAAATTACTTTCTAATATTTGATATTCATAACATATTCATATAAGCTCTGAGGATTTCCATGTGACAGGATCTCAAACACATCGTTTCATACAAATTATATAATTTTTTAAATATTATTTACTCAGACATGAAGAACACGCACAAAATGTGTATTCTAAGACTAGTTAATTAAATACATAATAATAGGAATGATAATAATAACAAAAATAAGCAAATATAACTCAATCTACATCATTTTATGTGACATTATTATATTTGGAGAATCAAACAGTTAATGCTTTCACTACTATTTTTTTTTTCAGATTAATATTAAATATTTTGAAGTATTAACAACGTATATTTATATTACTTTTAACGTAACTTACAAATATATGATTAAATCAAATTTACAAATACTTGAAGAATATATTGAAATGCACGCTGAAAATTAAGTATTTTGACTGATGTACTTGAAATTCTTCAAGTAATAAAATAGGATTGAGGGGGTAATAATTTTGAGCTTAAACCTCAGCCTTCGGTAGCTTTTGTAAAATAAGATGTAAAAGGAAATTAAAGAGTGCTAAGACAAGACAATTTTAGCGGTAGCCATGCTAAGAAGAAGAATATCAGTAATGACGATGGAGAGTTCGTGTAGTGTTGGGAGAACGTTAATTTGTCATCAATAGGAGTACGTTCCAATGAGAAATCGAAACGAATTGTTCTATTTACCGCGGTTCATTTGGATCGGATATCCGAAATCCAAACTGATCTGTTCAATTTTGAATTTCAGATTGGATCGGATTTCGAATTGTGTTTATTAAAATTTTGGATTTCGGATTGGTAAAGTTTTAATACGACCCGATCCAATCCGAGATTATTAGGATATGTATAAATACTAAAATTTAATTTCGGATAATTAGTACTTCTTTTACATTTTACTCCAAGTTATTACCTTTACAATTGATGGATTTAGCTATATTTGCACCATATTATTCGCATAATTGCAGAAACATGAATTTCTCATATTGTATTGCCTCTTTTACAAAGAAAATATACATATGAGTTTGAAACTTTGAGGCATAATAATCCGATCCGAAATTCGAAAATCCGATCCGATCCAAACTTTAAAATCAGATCCGATTCAATATTGATTCGGATTGTATTTTCTAGAACTCGAAATCCGATCCGATCCGATCCATGCAAAACCCTAGTTCTATTATGATATTTTTGGTAGTCCCTATTAGTATGTCACGACCGGAAATCCATTAAGGGTCGTGATGGCGCCGGACACTGCTGTCAGGCAAGTCAGCACTAAATAGTTAATTTCTCGTTTTAATATTATTTTTTTTTGAAATCATTTCTTTTCGTTACATTAAACAATAAATAATGAGCTTCATCAAGTAAGTAATAATATCTTCAACTACTTTTCAATACTAGCCAATCCCATATTCATCCCAGAGCCCGACGTCACAAGTGCATGAGCATCTACTGGGAAGTAAAATAAAATATAATAACAGTTCGGAATACAAATTTGGACAGAAAGAAAGATACAAGTACTCTGAAGGAGACACTGCTGGCTGCGGATCATCTCATAAGATGCAGCTCACCTAAGTCTCCGTATCAACCACGCTGATGCGCCCACAAGGCCACTATCCATACATGTACCTGTACATCAAAATGTACAGCAAGTGTAGCATGAGAACGAAAAATAACGCGTACCCAGTAAGTATCCCGTCTAACCTCGAAGAAGTAGTGACGAGAGGTCGACTCCGACACTTACTAGTGGTCCAGTAATATCAGGTACGGTAAAGAAATGAATAGATATGAAACAGAGTAAATATATGAAACAAATACGTATAAATTACGTGGTACAATTCCCTTATTTACAATTTACTCATCTCACAACTAGCAAGTTCCCTCCGTAACCGGAGCATATACATAGGTACAGTGGATTTCATCAAAGAGGTTGTCATAATTCTAATAAGGGAAAAACCCTAAGATACACTGGCTTCTAGCCAAATATTACGCACGATTCCAAGAGGATAATATATATATATGTAGGAAATATTGAGGCGTACGGCCCGATCCAACATAAAAGTAAAATGTGCACTGCCTGAGGATCGAATGGCGCGAACCATAAATGCATCTATAAACATGCCGAGGCGAACGACCCTCTCCCATGAGAGTGTGGTACGTAAATCCTGTCGAGGCGAACGGCCCGAACTCATAAGAGTAGTAGAAGAAAATACCTTGCAAAAATACATGCGGCGCGGTTACACATAGATTTCTTAAGCTATTATAATATTCCTCAATTCCTTTCGAATTTACGAAGTTCAAACGAAACCTTCTAAATCTTAAATTCTTAACTTTCAAATCCTCTCAAAACATTTAATAAGCGAACTCAATCTCGCTCCCTCTCAAGGCAAATAATGAACATAAATCAATAACAATATCAACAAGGTATGATGTAAGTCTAAAACTACCCGGACATAGGCATAGCTAGTAGCTACGTACGGAATCTCGTTACCTCGTGCGTACGTGACCCCCACAAATAGAAGCACATAATAATTTAGTCCACCTATGGGGTTAATTCCCTCTTACAAGGTTAGAAAGGAGACTTACCTCGTTCCGAAGTTCCATAGCCGGCTTCCAAGCCTTTCCAACAACTCTAAGCGATGCTCAACGCTCCAAAACTAGTCAATAAATGTGCAAACCCATAAAAACATACTCTAATACTCACGACAATTCAATTTAAACAATTTCCCAATTTCGCTCGAAAAGTCGATAAAATCACCCTCAGGCCCGCGTGCCCGGAATCCGAAAATTTTCAAAAATAAACTTTACCCATAACCTCACGAACTCAAATATATAATTTATTCCAAGTCCCATGTCCAATTTCGTGGTAAAAATCTAAAAATTATCAATTTCTAGGTTTTCTAGCAAAATCCCAAGTTTTCACTAATTTTCCATGATTTTCATGTTAAAATATATATATAATCCAAGTGTTTAACTTTCAATATGTAGGAATCACTTACCTTGATATGGATGATGAAGATGGAGCTCCAAAATCGCTCCTAGGTCGGCTCCATGGAGGAAATGAGATAAAATGAGCCAAACCCATTTTTACAAACTTATAAACTTCCCAGGCGATCATTTATTGCGTTCGCGAGACCCCCATCGCGTTCGCGATGAACAAATTTCTCAAAAGTCACTTCCAAACTCTTCTCAAATAGGATCTAGTATAATGGTCATAACATTTCGTACAAAACTCCAAATGACAAAGGGATTACCTTCTGAAAATTAGACACAAAGAGCTACAACTTTCATTTTTACGTCATCACTTTAATTCATTCCATAACATCTACATAGATCGAAATCACTCCTACAAGGTATAAAATACCCAATTAGTGCAAAACACTAGTGATTAAAGCTCAAACTCAACTAAAGTGCAGTAAATTGAAATATAATAAGCGAATAAAATACGTAATTATAGCCTATCATCAACACTCCACACTTAAACCATTGTTCGTCCTCGAGCAATCAAACTACACTTTATATAGACACGACCTTTTTTAACAATTCTCCTAACTCATTATGCCAACAATATTTGAAATAGACTAAGCACAAAAGCGTAACATCTTCACCTCAAGATTTGACTCACAAGTACCACGCATTATTCACAACTCAACAACTTACTCTAACACAGAGGTTACTGACATTACCCTTCCTTCATGAATCAAGTGTCCTCACACAACAAAAGAGAGTAGTTCCAAACAATAAAATTTAAGAACACTTAGGAACTCAAGATAGAAAGTATTCACTCACTCTCATAAATAACATTCATATGCCACAAAAGATGCACCATAAACTTGCCCGTAGTGTACTACTATACTAATCGAGCTCATTCAGTCTCGGATCAAGTAGGACTTTATTTGATTGTAATGTAGGTTGCGGAACGGATAAGATACATTTAGATATAAGAGTGACTACACCTCCCTAAACACTTTAATACATACACTTTAACATTTAAAACCCCACACTTATGTTAAACCATAACTCCACCTTCACATCAACATATATTAATTCCATACTTCTTTAAGCACAATTACATCAAGAGTGACCACTTATCAAGAAATATATTTTTTCCACAGCAATACAACTATTTTTTTTCTTTTCTTTTTTTTTCAATTCAAGTGGCTCTTACTTTTTCAAAACAGTGCACCTTTCTCCTTATTTCATTAGTTCCACTCAAAAGTCAAACCAACCACCCCACACTTTAACTTTTACAAAGTTCATAACAATTCAAGGGCTCATGAGAGTTTAAAATGTTCAAATAGATGGTTAATTCAAACAAATGGGTAAGGCTTGTAATGTGGTTGCAAAAGAAATAGGACTACAGGCTCAAAAGGGTTAACTACGATACATAATAATTAGGCGGGTAAAATATACATATGGCTCAATAAAGAAACGCCTATATCACTTCCAAGACTGAACAAAATTATTATTTCACTTTGCAAACACACTAGGCAAGTTCTAGACATCAAATGCAAAGCACAGAATAATACAATACCCTACACACACATGGCACATAACTCACTTTGGATTGGACTCATCAAAACACTCTAGTCAAGCAGTTAAGCAAAGTTAAGATTATACAATTTAAAGTATTTCTACAAGAGTCAAAAACTGAGCCTAAGTGTCACAGCGAAAGTACGCACTTCTCAAGGCATAACAAAGTCAAGAGATATTTCTTCAATTCAAAACACAACAAAATGGCTCCTATTCCTAAAAAAAAATAAAACTAGCTACACCCGGTTCAAACAAAATACTTGGAAAAGAACCGTGGCACAAAGAAAAATCAAGGGGTAATTGCTACACTACCTAACAAAAGAAAATATTTTCGTCTTATTTCTTTCAACTTAAATCCCTCAAGAAAATTGTCTAATAGATCCATCGTCGGGAAAAGTCTAATATTTTCTATTTTTTGAAAGAAGAAAAAAAGTTAATTAATTAAACTAACACAACTAAAATAACATAGAAAGTCACCCAGACAAACTCCTCACCCCACACTTAAAATTTTTCATTGTCCCCAATGCACACCCGTAAATACAAGAGGTTAAAAGAAACTCCCTGGTAGGCCAAAGACCGAAGCACTAGCAGCTCATGGGGTACTCAGACTTCTCTCAGTGCTGGTCTTTCATGCGGGTACCTTACACTTAGTTCCAACCATCTGGTTTGTTGTTGCATCCTTTCAATGTCTTTACTTTCCATACTCCTAAAAAAATCAAAAATCGACACTACAAGAATAATACAATAATTAAAAAAATTAATTAAAAAAAATTAAAGTTGGGTTGCCTCCCAACAAGCACTTGATTTAACGTCGTGGCACGACGCGAATCACTTCTTGCCTCCACTTTGAACTTATGAATTGGACCCCAAGTTTTGATTCTGCTCTATGATCATGCTCTTGGGGCGATATAAATTGTTGCGAGCCAAGAATTAAATGATTATTTATGCACTTTTTAGCTTTCAACGGAGGAGTGTCACTTTGTCTAGACGGCCTTGAAAATTTCAGAATATAGCGCTCATCTACCTCGTCCTTTGACTCATACGAATCGATTTCCATTTCTCTTCCTAACACCATGTTGAAAAATGATTGGAATGAGGACCAATGTGCTCAAACTGAAAATTCAACTTGTTATTGACCTCCTCTTCTTGCCACAAACTAGAATCAATTAAAATTGTATCTGTAAGGTCCTCAGTTGACTCCAGTACCACTTATTCAACATCGACATCATCAAATTCTAGTTGATTGGTTTGGTCATATTCTACTCTAAGCTCCTCCATTATAATGGCAATTTTTGCAGCCAATTCAGGTTCTTCTTGGCTACTATCCATAATGTAAACTTGTTGCGCTTTAGCAGGTCCAATTATTTTATTCGCTTGAGCCTCAAAGTTGTGAATAGTTGCCTCTTGCCTTTGTATCTGCAGTGATTTCTCATTATTTTGTTCCACAAGGCACTTTAGCATATCATTGATCTCTTTCAGGTCATCATCCCTAGGTTCTTTGTTCCTATTAACTTCACAAGAAAACAACGAACCATCAAAGTAAGGGATTGGGGGAGGATAAGACATATAAGTACAACCACGAAAGTGACCATCTTGACCACCACACATATCACACATAAGATTGAGTTGGTGTACATAACTCACTCTCAAAAATATTTTGATAATTTCTCAATGGGTGGTTTCCTCCACAATATGCATAAGGAGGATCAAAAGTAGAATTAATAACATCAAAACTCTCATAATTTCAAGAATGTCTCTCAAGTCAAAAAAAAAATTAAAAATAAAATACAAGAAAACAAAAATAAAAGTTCAAACTTGCAACCTAGAAATATGTACACCTACAGCTACATCGTTAGTTCTCCGGTAACGGCGCCAAAATTTGATCATGCCCAACTATGCCTTATAAAAAGGACTAAGCGGTTGTTGCAAAAATAATTCGGCTTATAAGTCCGGAGTCGAATCCCACATAGAACTAAGGCTCAGCTACAATTGTTCAATATCGCTAAGAAACACAAGTCCAAACAGTTTTCTAATTATAAAGATTATAATATTTATTTTTATCTAATTAACTAACAAATACTAGAAAGCAGTAAAACTATCAATTAACAAGGAATTGGAGACAAGATTAAGGAGGTCTAGAGTTACGATCTCTATTGTCGGAATCATTTCCACAGCGTTTCCTATAAATTTGCCTAAGTCTTCTCTACCGATCATGAGCGCTTTGCGTGTCGTAATTATCTCCCGAGTAAATACCACAATTTACTAGACATATTCTCCCGAATTACGCTAGCTGACATCAAGTACGACTCACTCAGATCGCACCAAGGTTTTGTTATCCCTAATCTCATCTTTAAACACTCTGTATTGATCCCACTTATACGTTAGGAGTGATGCTATTCAACAAATACCCAAATATGCACTCTCTCCCGAGTAATACACACATAGTCACAATTGATTGAGAGCTCTTCAACCAACCACGATAATAACGTAGTTGAACAAATAGATAAAATACTATGGCAAATCTATATTAACGTAACAGGAAAATCATCCTCTAATAGGTTCCATCAAAACCCTATATAACAAATTATCTATTCATAATAGTATGCAAAACAACAATACTATAATCATAACCAATAATAGAAATAGGAAGAAGGAAGTGAAAAACTCGTAGAAGAATTCTCCGCCTTGCTCCTAGTGTGTTCTTGCCTCCTTAGGTCGAATTTGTATCAAAAGTCCTCAAAATACTATTTTTTCATGTATATATATCAAGTAGGGTTGGTCCCAAACAATTATACCTTCTTTTATGCGAAAAATGACACTTTTACCGAAGGGGACGTGCGCGGCCGCGCACTTTCTGCCCCATATGCGCGGTTGCACACTTGCCGCGCACGTTTCACCCTGTTCTGTTAGGTATTTGAAAAAATGTAAAACATGAAAGTTGTAGCCCTTTGAATTATATTTTCAACCACATATTGTGTAGCCCAAATGGAGTTCTGTTAGACAATGCGCAATATGCTTGCTCGATTCTTCATTCTTTCTAAACTGTCATTTGTTGATCCCCGAACACGATCCCGGCTTAATTCCTTGAGCTTTTACTCAGACTTCAAAGCTCATACATCATTTGAATTCATTCAATAACATCTACATAGCTCGGAATTACTTCTACAAGGCAGAAAATACTCAATCAGTATAAAACACTAGCGATTAAAGCTCAAACTCAACTAAAGTATTATAAATTAGAATATAATAAGCGAATAAAATATGTAATTATAGTCTATCATCATGGCACTAATTTTACAAAACAGTGAGATAAGGGGCTCTGTTGAGGGAAGGGGGTATTTCTAATTTTCTATGGTCTAAAAGGAGTTTCATAATTGGGAATCCTAATAGCTTAAACACTTGCAATTCCTTCTTTTTTGCGTAAAGGACGTAGGAGAGTTCATAGTATATGCTAGCTAGCATGTGGACATAAATTTGGCTGAAATTTGAAAAATAAATTTTATAAGTAGAAATTGTGTTTGGACATGCAAATTATTTGGAGAAAAAGTTGAAGTTTGTGAGTGGAACAAAGACTTCACCCAAAAAATGCCCTAAACTAGTTTTTGAAAACTTCAAAAAAAGTTTCATTTTTTTTCTAAAATTGATCATATTTCATGGACAAATAATATTTTTTTTTTAAAAACTAAAAAATAGTAGGCAAAATTTATGGCCAAACGGGAGTTATATCGTCCAAAAGATTCCTTCAAATTTGATGCCTTCGACCTCTAAATTTCCTTACCATATTGAGCTCCTTTTACTTTTAGAATATAGATTCAGCTATAATATGTATGTGTTATAATTTTAATGAATTTTTATATATAATATATACTCCATATTGAAAGTATTAATTTTGGATGAACCCGATACCAAAACACTTATGGATAAAAGTAGAAGGATTCTGATAAATATCGTATGTTTCATGCATTAGTGAGTCATTCTCTTATAGATACAACATGTAAAAGGAGTTTGAATAGTGTCTGTGATACTAGTAGGTAGAGGATTTATATTTTTTTTTTGATTTACAAATATTCAAATAGATATTGTAGGCTATACTTTTTCCCTGTTAACATGCTCCCGCAAGTGAAGTTGTATAGGTAACACGGCAAGCTTGTCACGAAGAAAAAGGAACCTCCTTAGTGAAAAGCTCTTAATAGATATCGTCACTGAAGGTAGAGGCGGAGCCAGGATTACAACCTTATAAGTTGCAAAATATCGACTTTATGTATTAATATTTGTATTGTAATAAATTTTTTAATACAAGAACAAAAATTATTGGGTTCGACCGAATCGACGGCTCGGCTTTTGCCTCCGCCCCGTGGAGCTTATATGCTAGAACACCTAGCTCGATATGCTTTCCAATAATCTTCAAATGCCAACTTCTATGGAATTAAATTAAAACCTAGCTCGATATGATTTACGATAAGGATTATTGTTAAGTAGTTTAATTTGCTAGAAGATTATCGCACCATAATCTTTATGCAGATAGTACGCAACATGTAGCTCCTTGAGATGTTGTTTCCACATGATCCTAGAACAATTTAATCAAGAAAATCCCCTCTGCATGGTAAAATTTTATTTTACTCAGTATTTATATCAAATTATATTAATTTATAAAAAGTGACCTTAAGTAAAAATAATTACTTATATACTCAATATATTTGTAAGTCATTGTGTTAAGTACAATAGTTTTCAAATAGAATATTCTTTATATTGGAGTATGCTCCTAGTTTATTTTGTAAGTTTGTTTGTTGATGATTTAGTCTAATAAAAATCTATATTTGAGTTTTTAAAAAAGGTACAATATTCTTATTTTAGAGTAAAATTTCTAGCAAACGTCCAATAATCGTTCATCCATTAGTACTTTACAAAGTCAAACATAACTTTCACGATGTGGAATGGTCAAAACTAAAAACTGATTATCCATTACCTTAAATTGCCTACTCTAATGGTTATTTACTAGGTTGTCAACCATTTTATCCACTATTAGTATTTTTTCAAGTTTTTTAACACTTGTGTTGATTTTTTAAATATCGGTAGATCCACGTAAAAATAAATATTCACTTGTAATTTCATCAATTTGTCAGCCCTAGCAATGATTTTGTAGACTGCATGAGCTAGATTAATCAGGTTACAGGTATAAATAACTACTATTCACTAGTAACTTTTCCTTAAGTTGTCAACCCTAATTTTGATTTTGTAGATTACCCTGGATTTATGAACCCCATGAACATGAAGGAGGAGAGAGGGAACAGAAAATAAATTACAACCCTAATTTCAAAATTATTTCTTCTCCTTAATTCATTTTGGAATAATATTAATTAGGAGAAAATTGTAACTTAATTATAGCATTATTTGTTGTATAAATATTCATTTTTTTATTTTTAAAGAGTGAAATATGTTGTGCTCGATTTGCTATAAAGCGTTAGTCAATTAACCCTGTCATATATTGAATTTTTTTTAGAATAATATGATATTATAAATAACAGAAAATTTGATGAAAATATTGTTTTTGTGTGCGCACTAAAATTGAAAAGTCAAGACAAGGCTCAAAAGTGGTCCCAAAATCGCAAAACCAATAAAACCTTTGTATTAAAAAGATAAAATAAACCTTTAATTCTATCGCGAAAGAAATAAAAATATTAGCAAATAGCAACCTTTGTACGAAGAAATTTAAAAAAGAAGAAGGTAAAAGTAAGTGGATACCCAAACAAGGCGTAACCTCCGGGTTTATGGTGACAGATGTCAGCACTACGAATTAATTAAGAAAAGCCCCTCTAATTTATCCTTTATAAATTTATAAAATAACAATTAAGGAGACTTTAGTTTATCAGAAAACATCATCTCGAGAGACTAGACTACATATATCTGCCCAATTGATTCAGGATTCCCCATGTCTGCTAGGCAGTGCATTTAGGACTCGTTTGGTAGGAGGTATTAGAAGAAATAATGCAAGCATTAGCTATATGCATTATTAATACATATATTATATTTGGTATTATCCTATGTATAAATAATGCATAGAAAATCATGACATTAGTAATATCAAGGATATTAATGCATGCATTAGTGTGATTAAAGATAAAATTGTCCATAAAGTCGCTTAAAGCTAGAAAATATGAATGATATTTTTGTAAACAACTATTTTTCTTTAATATCATGCAATGCATTATAATTTTTATTACACCACACCAAACAGTAGATAAGAAATAATATCTGCATAACTAATGCTTGCATTACTAACTCATGCACTACTAATTCCTGCATTATTAATACACCTTATTCCGCACTATTCTTATACACTCTATCAAGCGACCCTTATAGTGTTTAAGTGTGTCTGTGTGCGCGCGCGCGTTTTAAATGGATTCTATTTCTCTCTCCGGGAACAATAACGACGATTATTTTGATTTCCTAAAGTTAGGTGAGTCTTTAGTTAATTTAATTACTGCCTAAATTAATTGATAACCTCATTATTTTTTACACAAGCAGGTATAGCTCATTACAGAATTACTGAGAATACAACATCCAAATACCCTTGTTTTGACTTCAACTGCAAATATTTTCTGTTTTGAACTTCAACATTTGTATTCAATCACCCTCAGGTGACCTTTTGCAAAGAAATTCAACTAGGCAAAGAACTTTATATGTTGTTCGAATACCTACGTTTTACTAATAGTTTAGGATGATTTCTTAATAAAACAATGGAATTCATTGAAACATATTTAAAATTCATCCTATATATATATATATATATATATATATATATATATATNCTTTCTTTATGAAGTTCAACACACTTTCACATTATGTTTTCTTTTATTTATCTACTTATAGTTAGTGGTGTCGCAGGTTTTATTCGTAAATATATGAGCTTTCTATTTGTAATTTTACGTTCTCTTTGTTCATTCTATTTATACCTCATGTTCCTTAAAATTAAACTCTTAACACCTTTGTAAAATAAAATATTCTCTTAACACCTTTGTAGGGTGGGGATGTAGGTGATTGATCCGCATATGCAAATGATTCATATTATAGAGGTGTTTAGTATAATTACTCTAGAAAAATGTAAATTTCAAATATTATACCTCATTGAATTCTATATCGAAAATTAAAATTCTAACTTATATATATATATATATATATATATATATATATATATAAGTTAGAATTTTAATTTTCGATATAGAATTCAATGAGGTATAATATTTGAAATTTACATTTTTCTAGAGTAATTATACTAAACACCTCTATAATATGAATCATTTGCATATGCGGATCAATCACCTACATCCCCACCCTACAAAGGTGTTAAGAGAATATTTTATTTTACAAAGGTGTTAAGAGTTTAATTTTAAGGAACATGAGGTATAAATAGAATGAACAAAGAGAACGTAAAATTACAAATAGAAAGCTCATATATTTACGAATAAAACCTGCGACACCACTAACTATAAGTAGATAAATAAAAGAAAACATAATGTGAAAGTGTGTTGAACTTCATAAAGAAAGGAGCTTTATTAATTAATAATGTCAAAGGAAATATAATACACATTCCAAGTACAGAAGTGATCAAAGGTCCATCAGCTGCGCCTAAGAGAGGAAATTAACCACTTATATATATTGCTGGCGAGAGTACAAAAATCATTTAGCAGGTAATAATATTCGATAATTGGTCAAAGTTTATACATTTTAATTAAACTGCAAATAAGGGATAGTACTCCAAAAATAATTCACCTATATATATGATCAATTCTGTAACGGACGCCTAATTCTACATTCATCAGGTGGTCCAATAAACAATTCTGTCTCCACATCCGATTTATCGCTACCTCCCTCTATACAAATAACTTCTCCGCTTGATGTTTGTCTCGGTTGAAGACCTCCAAACTAAAACAAACGTAAAAGCAAATTATATAGTATGACTTATCACCAGAGAAAGGAAAAATCAACTAAGGTTGACTGAGGCATGCAGGCGGATTTAGAATTTTAAGTCAATGTACGAGAAATATCACTATGCTCCCATTACTATTTACTTTGGGGCAATGGATATGTATTAGATATTATTTGTAACCTAAACAATAGGCGCATGCATCCGAAAAAGATATATACCTTTTCCCTCAGCATTGCATTTTCAGCTGCAAGGGCTTTCTCCTGGATATTAGACAGAACACATGAAACAAAGAATGAGTAAGTTACTTAAAGCATAAGAAGCAACAAAATCATGCCAAAAGTCAATGATTGCAGCTAGCCTCACCCTTTCTTTCAATCTTTCCATCTGTTCCCTAAAGACTTGCATCTGAAAAAATTTAAAAAAAATGTCAAGTTCCTTAAATTTCATAGGAAATTAGGAAGCAAATGTTGAACACAAAATTAAGTAAATAAGCATGAGTTGATATATATGTCTAATAGCTTAAGCTTTTATATGAGACATCACACATTTCAGCGAATAGATCATTGCTTGGGATTGTAGGAAGAATTAAACCTTTCGTGACCGGATGGCGCAAACACTCCGCTCCAACTGTTTTTCTATTTGCTGTAATTCTTCTTGGGTACAGGACCCTAAACCTTCTCCCAAGAGTTTCCTGTTGCAAATAATTCCATTTGTTTAGAAGGGACTTCAGTGTTAATTACTGGGAAAGGAAAAAGAAAAATGTTAAAATGAAATAGCTTCTCAGATAGGGTTTGATTGAACCTTTTAGATGTTTCAAGAAGTTCTATCTTCTTCATCAAACTTGCTGTCTCATGCTTCAAATGCTGCATTTTTGTATAAGCTATAGTAAGCCTTGATATTAAGTTTTTTGCAAAACACTAATTGCCAAGGAGTCATAAAAAAAAGGCACAAACCTGCATATTGTGTCCCACGGCTTGGTTTTCAGGTTGAACTTTGTCTTTAAAATGCCTCTTATAGCGCTCTATTATCTCCTGCATGCTGCCAATTTCTCCCTGTTACTCTTTCTTTCTTTTTCTTTTGATGAACAGGGAACCAACAAATTAAAGGAGCTAAATAAAGTTTGACAAACAATTGTTGTAATAAGAACATACGCACCTTTCGCAGTACTCGAGAGATAGTTAATATTTGGTCAAAGTTGGAAGGTGGCCAATATTTTACCATAAGCAAATATTAATGAAGAGTGACGGGTTCAAGCAGTAAAATCAATCTCTCGCAAAAATACAGGTAAGACTACGTACAATAGACCCTTGTAGTCCGATCCTTGCCCGGACCCCGCGCATAACAGGATCTTAGTGCATCGGGCTGCCCTTTAAGCCAATACGAATGAACGACTGCATCTACTTGTTGCTAATGCATGAGTCAGCATATATAGTTAATTACTCAAAATATTTAAGAAGAGTTCGAGAGAATCTTAATCCAAAGAAATACTATTTAATTTTTCAAGGATAAATTCTACAGAGTGGTGGTCAGATCAACGATGTTGTAAGAGGCTGAGTGTTGGCCAGTCAAGATCGCTCATGTCCAGAAGATGAAGGTAGCACAGATGAGGATGTTGGGATGGATGTACGGGCACACCAGGTTAAATAGGATCATAAATAATGTTATTCGTGACAAGGTGGGTGTGGCCCCCTATTGGGGATAAGATGCGCGAAGCGCAGGTTAAATGATTTGTCATGTGAGGAGGAGGAGCACAGACGTCCCGGTGAGGTGTGAGAGGTTGATATTGGAGGGCCTACGGGGAGGTAGAGGTAGGTCAAAGAAAAAGTGGGGAGAGGTGATTAGTCTAGACATGACGCATCTTCAGCTAACCGGAGACATAATCCTTGATAAGAAGGTATGGGGATCGAGAATTAGGGTGGTTGAGTAGGTAGTCTAGAGTGTTCATGACAGTAGTATTGGCACGCATTCTCGCTTTCAGTTGGTAGCAGATTTTTATGACTAACCGTTGTTTTCTTTCATTTGTTGATCACCTTATTATCTTATTGTTTTTATTCTGTTTTTATATGATTTTTTGGTTCTGTCCCTTCTTGTCTATATTTTCATTAATGTGGTGTTTATGCTTTCGTGAGTCGAGGGTCTATTGAAAACAACTTTTCTATCCTCACAAAGTAGGAATAAGGTCTTCGTACATACTACCTTCCCCAGACCTCATGGTTAGGATAATACTGAATATGTTATTGTTTCTCAAATAGTAACATATTCATATAAAATGGAATAGAGATAGAGGGAGTAGTACCCTCTTGGACTGGAAAAAAAAAGAACTTGATAGGGAAGGAAATTTTATTTCTTTATGTATAATTAAGGTTATATGTTCACACAACAAAAGCATTTGATGATTCTTTTTTCATATACCCAAACTTTGGTGACAATATCTACACAATTAGAAAGTAGCAGGTAATTCCGTAGAATATAATAAAGGTACATACAAGTTGATTCGGACAATATTATTATATAAAAATAAATATAAAACAATACCATTATATAAAAATAAATATAAAATTATGTGTGGCTTCTCATTTGTTTTTGTTTGCTGTTATGGAGGCATGACTTTGGGGTATGTACATTTATTAGGTTGTCAAAGTTAATTTCTCCTTGACATTGTTTAGGGATGCATTAATTAGCGGTGGGTAATAACATGGATATTCTCGACCCAAACACTAACCACAAAGAAAAGAAAGTATTACCTCTGTTCTAGTTATGTGAACCTATTTTGTTTTTGGTCCGTTCTGAAAAGAATGATCACTTTCTGAATTTAGAAATAATTTAGCTTAAACTTATAATTTTACCCTTGATGAGAAGCTTTTAGAACCACACAAATACGATGAACTCTTTTTTAACTTGTTTAGAACCACAAATTCGAAAAGTCTTCATTTTTTCTTAAATTTCGTGTCTGATCAAACAGGTCCGCCTAAATTGAGATAGAGAAAGTAGCATGGAAGATTTTATTGACAGAATAGTATCATATTCAAAGGGAACATAGTGATTTGGGATCTGTAGACTGCAACGTTGTGGATTGATCTCCGTACAAAATACTTGTGCCCAAAAGATTCTTATGGTGTGTTATAAAGGAAACAGCCCATGAGTAAAGCCTTTACAGGGAGCATGAAATCAAGTACTAGTAGCTATTACTAACTTGACAACTGGCTCTCATACTTAACACTTTGAAGTTCACAAGAGACACCATTCTAATATAAACAAATCAGGCAGACTTGGCTTCCTTTAAACTTTGTCAGTTTATTGACAAATATATGCTTATTCTGTAATCAAGTTTATGGGTAACAATAACTTTGAGTGAATGTGATGTCCATAAAATTTCATTGAAGATGAATCTTTTAACTAGGGTTAAGATTCTAAATGGATAATATCAAGCTCTTGTTCTTGAAAATCTTAGCTTGGAGAAACTATTACTGCAACTATGTTTGCAGTGGTGGAGCCAGGATCTTCATAAAGGAAATTCAAAAAAAAAAATTGTAACTACTAGGAATTAAACATATGACTTTATCAAGGTTTTGAACCCTTGACCGTTAAACTCCGCCCCCGTGTGTTTGTAAAGTACATCTTCTTGAATTAGATAGACAAGACAGAATGTCAGTCAACTTCCTAAATTTGTATTTCACTCTCTTCTTTAAGTATTAAATGAAACTAATTGGATCTACATCCATATCTAAATATAGATCATTTACATCATCACTTTTGTTCAGTCCGTACAAGATTAGATCTGATGCGAGAGCTGAAAGGAAAAAGAAAAAAGCAAGTAAGAAAGAGATGGTGGTACCTAGAGCTGGCAAATTCATAGAGCTTTCCTCTTGGAGAAAAGATAACCAAACCAACCTCAGCATCACATAATACAGAAAGTTCAAATGCTTTCTTTAGCAAACCATTTCTGCGTTTAGAGAAAGTGACTTGTCTGCTTGTTGCGTTCTCTATACGCCTCATCTGAGTCTTCCCTCTCACCATCTCTCCCCTTCTGAGTACATAAATGAAAGAAGAAGGATTGAAAAAGCAATTAATCACCTTGATATACCAGAAAATTCAGTTAACAATTACCAATATATATATATATATATAAACAAGAAAAGATATTATTTGCAAGTTTCAAGGAAGACAGAAAACATCAAATAGAAGAATGAGGAAAAGAGTCTAACTAGTACATGTTGAGTAGCAATGGGGACTTACAAATTTAGCAAAATGCAGGTGAGACGAAAGATAGGAGTAAAGCTAAAAAGGAAGACAAAAGAGAGAGAGAGAGTAATGCAAAGGTTTGCTGCTTGATTCTCAACCCCAATTAATGGTACTATATATATCATCAAAAGCAACAAATGGACAACGCCACAGACTTCTATTTCTTTCCTTATTATTATTCATGTGCTATACTCTTTCTTTCATTTTCCTGACGTCTTCTTCATAAGGCCCCACTATGAAAAGAAAGAAAAAGATTAAAAGGATTTTCAGAAATCACTATTATTTAATAGCTATTAATTTTCTATAGCTATCATATTCATAATTATTTTCAGTAGCAACTATTCAGTTATTACGGTAGTTTATTCATTGTATTCGTGTTGCTGAATTCATGAATACAATAACAAAAAGCGCCTAAAAATATAGGTAGTACAACTGTACGTGTATGTATTCACATGTATTCGCTGCTTTATTCATGAATACAACAGTAAAATACGCCTAAAATCAGGGGAATTCAGTTGTACGCGCATGTATTCACATGTATTCGCGCCATGTATTCATGAATACAACAACAAAAAGTGCCTAAAATCAGGGCAGTCCAGCTGTACGAGCATGTATTCGCGTCATGTATTTATGAATACAGTACGACAATCACCTTAAAAATAAGTATGTCCAGTTATTTAAGAGAGAGGAAAAACATTAATAGGGTATTTCATGCCTTATTTCATGCGTCAATGATAGTATATACCATAAATACTTATTTTGCTATAAAATATAAAAGGTAACTTTAGAAAATAATATTTTAAATAATTATGATTTATAATAAATAGAGTGTATACATTTGCTATAGAAGGTAAGATTCCCTTTCAATAATAATAATAATAGTAATAGTAACAATTAATTAAGTGGAATACCAAAACTGCATTCTTTGCTAGTTTAAGTAAACTTACAAGGTTAACTAAAAATAGAAAAAAAGAGATGTAAAAGGAAATTAAAGAGTGCCAAAGATAAAATACTCCATGAAGAGGAACAGTACATGATAAAAATGGAAAGTTTTATTATAATGTTTGAAAATACATCAATGAGTACGATCCAATGAGATATCGAAAACGCATTGGGCCTCTGAATTCTGATGGAGTAGTTGTTTTAGTGATTTGAAAATTCTGAACACTTTCCTTTATTATTGCAGGGTTGTGGAAGTAAAAGCTTACCTAAATATCAGTATGACATTATCTGCGTGGCACAGACATTTCTTCACTTCATCAATCATCTACGCATAGACTGCCTTTTTCTCGAATATAACTTCCCTATGAGAAGTAAGGAATACTACTATTTTTTTTCCAGAAATAGTGACAGAAAGGTCCATGGGGATTACTTCTATTTTTGGACAGGAGTTTTTCCTCAAGTTAGAGACTTGCTCCCACTGCTCTTTAAGAAATGAAATACTTATTCTACAATTTTACTCATACTAATGATATCATTTCCAAAAATCTTAGAAAATAATTTATGAAATGAGTAATTAATGATAAAAGTAAAACAAGAAAAAAGATTGTCTTTAATATAATGGACAAATAAAAATTAAAATATATTTTTAATATAGTAAATAAGTAAAAATAAACGGAGGAAATATATCATAAGGTTCTAAAGGTGGATATGTTATGCAACATATGGCTTCACATGGATCTAGTAGCTATTAAATATCTATAAATAGTAGTATTTGATAGTAAATCCAGTTATTTGATATTTTTATTAACTTAGGATTAATGTAGGCACTCAAAAATCTCAAATCATGACGAAATAATCCAATCATTAGAATTACGCAACAAAAATATCTTTGTTATTATCATACTATAGTTGCTATTTTTTGCACCTTGGCAAACAGAATTCTAGTTGATTTTCACCATTGCCATGTAACTTGACACATGTAATTTAAGAGTTATGTCATCAAACACTTTGGCAGATGAAGAGTATTATTATTCGGTTCAACCGATACACGGAGCGTGGACATATGCTAAAAACATTACAAAATGTTTAATAAATATTAAAGTTTAAATTTACAATTTCACTAAAGGGTAAAAAAATTCGGTGGTAAGAATATAAAGATCAAATCCATCAAATTTGATCTGTTTCTGGATGGGTAGATAGACGACATATGTACTTATGAATGCTTAGAATGGAAAAAAAAAGAAGCAAAAGTCACAGTATCTCGTGCAACACGTGAGTTTCAATATGGTGAAGATGAAGAAATTTTGATGGCAAATTATTTGACCAGTAAGCGTGTAAAAGGAAGAAAAAATTCCATCTAAAATAACTGTGCATGGGATAGGTTAGGATTCAAGTTTATCTAGTTAACTTATTAGAAAAGGCCAAAGACAAGAGTTATATGAAATATAATGTAGCTTGGATTTCGGCTGCTAAGTAAATAAAGATTTGAAACACAGATGGACGGCCGAGATGAAATCAAACAACATATATTCCTATTAGACATGTTTTAAATGTATATTGTGTTTTGTGGGTCATAACTTTACATGCCGACGATTAAAAAATGAAATGATTTTGTGGTAAGGATTTTTTTGCATGCTATTTGATATGTTTTATATGGCAATCTTTTCTGAATCATCCATTCACGAATACAGTAGCGCTAATGAACAGCTTTGACATGTCTTACCTATTATCTTTTCTGAATTACTCATTCACAGGTACAGTATGCGCATCTATAATTGTAATATCCCAAATTTTAGACAGAGCCCAACATCGACAAAATACAAGAAAAATATTGTTTAACAAGCCTTAGACCCTAGTGACGTATTTTAAACTCGTGAGGGCTTAAGTCCAGAGTGGACAATATCACTAACGGGTTGCGCTGTTACAGATGGTATCAGAGTCACTCCGCGTACAACCTTGAATGATAGTGGGGCAAACATCATAGAGGACACTAAATCACAAAGAGGTGTATGTGACACCTTAGGTGAATCCCACATCGAAACACGGGAGAGATGTTGTGTATATAAGTGTGATGACCCAAAGGGTCATCTTGTGTTCTAGGACTCTATTCTGCACTCATTAGCCTTAAAAATATTACTTTTACCTTCATCGATGTGCGTGCACAGTCCGGACGTACTTTCGGAAAGCCTTTATGTGGAAAATTGAAGAATTAAAAAATTTTGGCATTTAAAAGTGATTTTAGTTGACTTCGGTCAACGTTTTGAGTAAACGGACCCCGATTCGTATTTTGACAGTCCCGATAGGTCCATAATAAAATATAGGATCTGGGCATATGTCCGAAATCAAATTCCGAGGTCCCTAGCCCAAGATATAAATTTTTGACTAAAATTGAATTACTGAAAGTTATTGATTTTGAGGAATTTGCTTAATGTGTAATCTTGATGGTATCTGGTCCGTATTTTGGTTCCGGAGTCCGGTACAGGTGCATTATAATATTTAAACCTTGTCTGTGAAATTTGGTAAGAATCGGAGCTGATTAAACGTGATTCGGACATTCGGTTGAGAAAATAGTAATTCTAAGGTGTTCTTGAGAAATTCATAGGTTTTGGTGCTAAATTCGTAGCTCTAGGTGTTATTTTGGTGATTTGATCGCACGAGCGAGTCTATATGATGTTTTTAGATTTGTGTGCATGTTTGGTTTGGAGCCCTGAGGGCTCCAGTAAGTTTCGGATAGGCCACGGGTAGCTGAGACTTAGTAAAACTCTAGTGTTTCTGTTGTTCTGGTGCGCAGGTGTTTTGTGCTTCGCGATCGCGAAGCCTCTCACATGATCGCGAAAGGGAAAATGGGCAAGGGTGTTTTTTCTCTACGCGAACGCGTAGACAGGGTCGCGAACGCGGAGCAACGGGGGTGCTACCCTTCGCGAACGCGAAGTAATATGGGACTTGGGGGAGGGATCAAGCTCTTCTACGCGAACGCGAAGGCCGGGGGAGCTGCCTTACACGAAAGCGTAGATTGACTCGCGAATGCGAATGCCTTAGGCCATTGTGCATCGCGATCGTGGCAGACTTCACGCGAACGCGATGAAGACATGCCTAGTGTTTTAAAAACAGACTCCAATACGGGAATTGTTCAAATTTCATATCTCCTTCACTAGAACTCCACCTTGGGCGATTTTTGAAGTGAGAATTCAACACCAAATCATAGGTTTGTGTTCTTAAACTCATTTCCTTCAATTTTCATCAACACCCATTAGATTTCTAGTCCTAAATCTTGTTCTTTAAGAGTAAAAATTTTGGATTTTAGGAGAATTGGGAATTTTGTAAATTTGGGGATTTAGACCTCGATTTGGGGTCGGATTCCAGAACTAATTACATATTCGGGCTCGGGGGTGAATGAATAAACGGATTTTGGTTCGAACCTCGAGTTTTGACCAAGCGGGCCCGAGGTCGATTTTTTACTTTTGGGGGGAAATGTTGGGAGACCTAAATTTATGTATTGAAATTGAGTTCTTTAGAGATAATTGATGGTATTAATCTAATAATGACTAGATACGAGTGGGTTGGAGGTGAATTCTAGAGGAAATGTGGTACTTGAGCAGTGAGTGGCCTGCGGATCGAGGTAAGTGTTTTGTCTAACCTTGGCTTGAGGGATTAGGTGTTGTTGCCTATTTGCTATGTGTTGATTGTTGATCGAGTCCTATCATGCGAGTGAGTCTTATTCTTGTGATAGTTGTATTCTTTATTCGTATTATTCAAGCTTAGACTAGATATTCTTTATGTTGTTATCGTTTTTTGTTGTTTGGGTGAGGAAGAGTGTAAAGCACGAAGGGTGATACCGTGCCATTGCATATTTATTATCATTATCATGTGAGGAAGAGTGTAAAGCACGAAAGGTGATGTCGTGCCATTGCATATTTATTATCATTATCATGTGAGGAAGAGTGTAAAGCACAAAGGGTAATGCCGTGTCATTGCATATTTATTATCATTATCATGTGAGGAATAGTATAAAGCACGAAGGGTGATGTCGTGCTATTGCATATTTACTTTCATTATCATGTGAGGAAGAGTGTAAAGCACGAAGGGTGATGTTGTTCCATTTCATATTCATTATCATTATCATGTGAGGAAGAGTGTAAAGCACGAAGGGTGATGCTGTGCCATTTCATATCCATTACCATTGTTTCTATCCTTTATTATGGTAAGGATGAGAGTAAAAGCACGAAGGGTGATGTCGTGCACTTGTTTAGCCTATATTTTTGATATTTCTATTGGCAGGATTAGTAGAAGGGGCCATCGTTCCAGTAGTGACTTACAGAAAAATAAGTCAGCTCAGTACATGAAAATATATATTAGAAATGTACGTGTTACGTCACAAAAATTTAAATTGTCTTACCATGGTCTCGTCGGGCTCCTGAATATAATCATCCATCGCAGCCAGGTCAACATCGCACAAAGCGGCCTCCGTGATGGGCGAGGATGAAGCCTTAATAAGAAAATTATAAAGTTATTTATGGAAAATCAATGAGAAAAAAACAAATTTAAATTTAATAGTAATACAAACATACATGCGCCTGTGAAAGATCCCTAGCACCCCTCGATGACGAGCCATAAGCCCATAACTCAGACGGCGCCCACTATCCACATCTCAGGTAGGATGATCCTCAGCAGCGTCCGGACGGCCTGGAAAGTACGCATCCCAATCCTCTCGAGCTCATGGAGGTCACCCGGTAGATCAGCTCCAACATCCTTAACAGGTTCCTCAACGCCCCCTTGTTGGGGACCACCTCCTCGCCGCCCCCCACGACTCCGTGGGATAGCCCTGCCTCGTGGGACAACCCCACCTCGTGGGACACCCTTACCTCGTGGGACACCCCTACCTCGTTGGTACTGCTCTGGCGCCACATAAGCAGGGTCAAGTCCTAAGCGCTGATCCTCTCGGGCTCGTCTCAGTGTCCGGGCAGCCAGCTCTGTAACCTGCCGGCCATAATCGTGCAAAATGGACGCTCCTCGTCAGAATAGATGTAGGCCAATAGCATGCACAACGTGTAAAATATAAATTACAAAACGCTAGGTTACAGTTATATAAGTAAGAATACCAAATAACATACCAGTGCCTCGTGTTGCCCGACGTATGGAACGTACGGACTGCCAGCTCGATGAATGGGATTCCCGAAAAAAAGTCGGGTAACGCCGCGGTACCAGCGCATATAATCATAAAAAGTATTTGTCCAGCGCGGTGAAGAGGGGGCGGAATCAGGTCAAGTCGCCGATTCCAAGTATCGACCTACGCCTCTAGTCATGCCACATATGCGTCGTCCACCCTAGAACGCTCATCCCACTGGTAATGTGTGGTCTACCAGGTAGCCAGTGTCAGTACAAGATGCGGACGCCCAAACTAGCAGTGTACCCCCTCCGTGGCATGATGATCCACACTATCAAGGCACATTAACAGGACGGAAGAGCTACAAATAAGTCGGTTGGCCGAGCAATAATCGGGAAATTCAGCTATCAGCTCGCCGGTGTATGGCATCCAGATGAACTATTAAGTAACAATAGAAAACGTGAGTATACGCAACACATGTCAAGATATGCCAAGTAAACTTAGGTATACATTTACCTGTGCGTCCTCCAGCAAATCCAACAAATCCCTGTACAACGGGAGATTATGTCGAGCCTCGTACTCTCGTACATATCCTCGACGAAGAACCCACCTCCTAGCTAGAGGGATAAACGGAGGTGGTACATCCATAGGTAATGGTAGTAGAGGTGGCTGCGACTGCAGGAACCGCTCCCAAGCCCAAACCTAACATACAAAGTTGACGTAAAATTCAAGATATATATTTACTAGGTATGTTATAATGAATAGAGTATTTAAATATGTTGTCACCTGTAGCAGTGGCAAAAATCCAGTAACATCACGTTGGGTGCCCATGCTCACCAGGCACATCTGCATGTACAAGTACGCGAGAACAGCAGCACCCCAGTTGTACTAGGTAAATCATCTAGCCGCTCAAGATGATGAAGAAATTCAAACTGACTTGTTCCCCGAAGTGTTCCAGAACAAAACCCATCCAAACATAAGGAATAGAAGCAACCTCGTATACCAGTGAATTTGCAGATCCGTTGTATCGCCAATGAAGTCAGGGTGCAATATCTCCAAATGTTGTCGAATAGTCACTGCAGAGGACAGGCCCCAGCATGTGTTGTCTCATCCTGTGGCCTGAAACTAGTGAGCTGCTGCAGCATGTCCAGGTACTGCCCACGTGTCATCTCTCTCATGGCCTGCGGCAGAGCGACGGGGTGTCCATCCACGTGCAGTCCATATAAAACCTCCACGTTCTGCAGTGTGATGGTGGCCTCGCCAATGGGCAAGTGGAATGTGTGCGTCTCCGGTCAACACCTCTCTATCAGGGCTGTGACCAAAGACCAATCGAGTTGCAGCCCCCCCCCCCCCATCTCCAAAATCCTGTAGAAGCTCGTATCCTGCAGGCGCCTGACTACACAGGGATGGAGAACGTTGCCCTTCAGAAAGTCCCACATGTCGTCCACTCTCCTAGCGCGGAGAGTCTGGGCCAGTAACTCTCCCTCCCATATGTGGGTGGACCTATGATCGCCCTGTAACGACAGTAGCTCATCGTTGGAAGGTCCGGAATGCATAGGCGGCACCTCCATGTCGTCTAATGTAAATTAAACAACATTAATTACATGTTTGTTTGTAAATTAAATAATTAATCTTTATAATTATATAATATTTAATTATTAAATATTCACGCATGGGTTCCAAGCTCGATATTTGAGGCTCAGTAGCACCAAGCTATCTTGAATTCTTGTATGTGTTAGTTTTATTATTTTACATGTTAGTTTTATAATTTTATATGTTTGTTTGTAAACAAAATAATTAATTTTTATAGTTATACAATATTTAATTATTAAATATTCACGTATGGGTTCCAGGCTCGATGTTTGAGGTCCAGTAACACTAAGCTATGCTAAATTATTGTAGGTGTTAGTTTTATTATTTTACATGTTAGTTTTATAATTTTATATGTTTGTTTGTAAAGAAAATAATTAATTTTTATAATTATACAATATTTCATTATTAAATATCCACACATGGGTTCCAGGCTTGATATTTAAGGCCCCGTAGCACCAAGCTATCCTGAATTCTTGTATGTGTTAGTTTTATTATTTTACATGTTAGTTTTATAAATTTATATGCTATTTGTAAAAAAAAAAAATTATATTTAATTATTAAATATTCACATATGGGTTCCAGGCTCGATATTTGAGGCCCAATAGCACCAAGCTATCCTGAATTCTTGTGTGTGTTAGTTTTATAATCTTGTTTGTAAATTAAATAATTAATTTTTATAATTATACAATATTTAATTGGACAGAGTTTGTGTTTGATCTATCAGTTATTTTAACATATTTTTTAGTATAAGAGATACTTAAACTACAGGGATACTATGCTAAAAAATACTACATTTTAATACGCTAAAAAGACATTATATTACTAGTCTATAGACAAATAAATAATCTAAACTAGATAAAAAACAAATATATTTAATCACAAAACATTCACGAAAATGCATATAAAACTGTAAAAGTAATTTATTAACATTTTTTTAACAAATAATAATGATTTCTCCATTTTACATATTTTTTTAGCACACTAATATCTTAGTCCAGATAAAAATAACATACCGGTTTAATCGCAAAAAAATACAAAACAATATAGAACACATTTAAAACAACTAATATGCATTATTTATACGAGTTTCGACATAAACCAAATCAAATACTTCGATTTATGATTTTTGAAAAGTTGAAGAATTAAAGATTTGAGTCTGAAACAACCAACCCACAACAAGAGAAGGCTTACCTAGGATGTGGGACCAACACTCTTTACTTTTTGTGGGACAGATGAAGTCCACTCGAGTTTTTATGCTCGTTAATAAGGGGAGGACCGCTGGAACGATTTTAAAATGGGGGGGAGGAGAGGGGAAGGGGGGTTGATTCTGTTTTGGACGTGGGGGAAGAGAAGGGGACCAGTATTTGAAGATGTATAGCGCGGTTTATTAAGGCGATATACACATAGCGCCTTAATAAACCGCGCTATACATGGACGTCTAATCAGCTTCATATATAGCGCCCTTTTAAAGGACATTATATATAGTTTGGTCACTAATTTTTTTTTCTACTTATTTCGATCTTTTGAGTCTAAAAAGACAATATTTAAGTTCCATATTCGAAATAATATTATCACTAGTAAAAAAGATCTCTAGTAAGAAAAACATAAAACTAAAGCCTGCAAACGAAATAGAATAGTTATAAAAGTAGTGCGTTTATATCGGCAACTAAAACTGAAAAGTTGAAAGTCATGCTCAAAAGTGGTCCCAAAATCACACAACCAATTAAACTCCTGTACGAAATCAGGAAAACATGCTCAAAGTAAGTGGGCTCTCTTAAACTCGTGGTGGGGTGGGTTGTGGTGACAGATGTCGGTATTACAACTTTATTTTAAAAAAGCCCCCATGTAAATTAATTGTGGGATTAGTAGTACTATTAATTTAATTACACTAATCCAAAAGTTTATATATTAATTATCTAGAGAGGTACATTCATTTGGCCAATTGCTTCATGATGTTAAATACCTGCTAGCCAGTGCTTTTATTGTATTGGTGTTTTCTTTTTTTCTTTTTAATTGTAGGTATCATTCTCTCTCCGGAACCAATTAATTGTATTGGTAGACTAAAATTATTAGGTGAGTATTTAGGTAATATAATTACTTTTACAGGATATGAACATATTCCTTCATGTGTACCTTTTTTGGAAAATTATCGTGTTTAATTGTTTATATCCACAAATTGGCCCCTATATTACTCTACTAGTAAAAACTTCTGAAACATTATTTCTATATTTCCTATATTTGTCAAGTGAATTAAAAATTATTTCTATTTAGAGGTAGCAAAATGGTTAAAAGAAAATAGTTATCTACGTATATTATTCATTAAAAAATGAGTTGGATAATAAACTTTTAAAAAAACGGGTCGAATATGGATAAGCACCATATTATTCACTTAGAAAATAGTTAACTAATGTGTTTAATTTTTACATTTGTAAAGCGGGGGTTTCTCAAGTTTGGAAAACTAGGTTCTCTCCCATAAGTGATCAGAAGGCATGGATAATCCATTTTTTATCCGTTTCAAATATGGGTCGGGTCGGATAATTTATCTGTTTTTAAAATTACCCGTTTCTATTACATGAGATGCAAAGTTTCTTTTTTCATTCTAGGCGAACCCTGATATGAATTGATATTCCTTGTTATAGCTAGATGAGTAAAAGGGAAGGATGATTTGTCTTTTCACCTTGCTTACTTCCTTATTGATGTTATATTAAACTAAAGTATGAAATTTTCAAAGTGATAATACACTTTGTTCTTGAATTATGCAACATTCACGAAATTAGGTAAAACATCAACAAGAAAAGGCAGGTCAAAATATTTTGAGAAAATTGCATATCAAAATGGTGTAATGACTTTTTCTACAGCAACACCAAGTTATATAGTGTATTAAATTGTATAAGAACTCGTGAAGAGAATTCCTATTTATTTTTTGGATATAAAAGTTCGAAAGTCTTATCCATATTTTATACATCTTTTTTTTTTTTGGCTTAAATGCAATTAGTTTTGACCGAACAACCAATTTTGTAGTTTCCCTTAAATTTTTCGCCCAAGCTTTTACTCCAATCCAATATTCCACAATGCCCAAATTAACTGCTGTAAAGCGAGAAATACTTGGTTTAATGTGAGGAATGTTGAGAATATAACAATGGGTGTAGAATTTGAAAGGGAAGTGTGTCAGGGTAAAATAGAAACCTTGGGAACAAGAGGGTTGAAAAATAATTGAAGGGGTGAGAAATTTTAATATTAGTAAATAAAAGTAAACAGTTCCATTGCATTTTGAGTATAGTTTACAAATTAATAGAAGTCACAGAACCTAGCTTTTACTTTCACCTCTATTGAGAAATTGAACCAAAACTTGAAAAAGAAAAAGAAAAAGAAAAGCCAAGGCACTAGTACTCTAGGCCTAAGAGCTTTACCATTCAAATGGCATATTAACACCCAAGCCATGTTTGTTTGTAAGGATAAATACACTAATCTAAGCAACAAAATTTCTGAGATATATTAGTAGTTCACAACACTGGTAGAAGGCCAAAAAAGGATTCTCCACCATTGATGATGCCTATGTCCATCAATTTAGTTCACTTCTCCATATTAGAGACCAGCTATGGGCAAGTTTGTTGCAATACACAAGGTGAGAATAGGGCAATCAACAAAGGATATCTTCTTAAACAGGCGATCAAATCAGCCTTGCTGATCTTCCCGTCGTGATCTGTATCAAACAAGGTGAAGAGTCCATGGATCTGCGATGGTCAAGATAGAAAAATAAGTCGTATAGCAATAACAAAAACCATTAAAAAAATTACAATCTTTGAACGTCATTTCCAGATCTATATTAGTTAAGCAAAGTAATCCACTCAGTGACAAGCCAATTCATGAGTCTCCATTTCAGTTCATTCATGCACAGAGTGCTATCTTTATCCATTTCTTACAGGTTAAACAAACCCCTCGTTTTTTACAAAGTGATAACACTTATCAGAGCAGTAAAACTTGAATTGACCTAGTTTACAAGCAAAAATAGTACAGTTACATATCGAGTCCACACAACAATGTATGCGTGGCCTGAGAGTTTCCCAAGACTAGCCAAAAAAAACCTCACCTCATTGCTACTCAAACCAGGAAGTGATAGCATAAGAGAATAGCCCAACTGCAAAAGCGAATGGAAGTTATAGGGACAAGTCATATCTGCAGTTGGCTGATAACAAAAGCTATCAGACAAAGAGAATGAAAGTGATCATACCTCTTGCTCCAGAATGTGGTTCTTCCCACCGTCGTCACATGCAGTAAAAGCTGATTCACAGGCTTGATGAAACAATGGCTGTTTCAAGATATGAGCTGAACCAACCAAAAACTGAAGGCAACAAACAGATCAATCATGAATTCTACATCTGTAACTCCATTCATAAAACAAAATCATTCCCCGACTCCCACCCAACCCCCTTGCCAAAACCATAGTGGCACCATACATCAAACTACCAATTTAGTCAAAATGACTATCACAGGAAAAGCGTCGAAAGCTTTCAAGCCTAAATGGAAATTTCTTTTCAATAATATTTTTAAAACGAGCCCTCGAATTGCAACATATGATTCACAAAAATAAAATAAAAAGGAATTCCATTATCAACAACGAGAGAAGCTCTTACTATTTTTATTTATTTTAAGATAAAGAGCTCCAGACATCTCACTCCCTCTTTTATCATCATACTTTAGTTCTGGATATCAAATTATAATTTTCAAAAAGTAAAATATGAAGGTCGTCAATTATGCAAAGATCCCTATAAAATTAATGAATGTCATTTGACATATATCATTAGCCATATGGAATTCAATGATGGCAGAGATTAGATCTTTTTTTTCCTTGATAAATGTTGACTAGGCATCCAACATTTGAATGGGATGAAAAGACAATTCAATTATGTTTGCAATGTATAAATCCCAATATCTTCGAGAAAACAAAAAATGTAGATTAGATTATAGGCTCATAAATCTGAATCTAGTTCCTAAAACAAGCAAGCAGATAACTTGATTTCAGAAGCAATTGGTGAAGGAAGAGCACCTGCTTGAATGTTATTTTACCGCTCTTCTGCATATCAATGAAGCCAAATATCTGCAATACCAGAAAGAATAGCTCAGGAAGATAAAGCAAGTTATTATACTTTTTATAAGTATATTCTTTAACAAAATAGACTTCTTTTAAAGCAAATTATTATACTTCACCAACAAAAATTGACCTCAGACATCTTAAACTTCCTATTACCTTGTGGTAACTGATATGATTTTCAGAAAAAATTATCTTCACTCTTATGTGTCATTTGGTAGAAAGATTGATATCCTGAGAATCCTAGGTATATAGGATGGTGATGAAGTGATCATTTGTAGAATTGCACTTAGATTCTCATGTTTGATATGTCAAATTGATCATGATTGTTAAGGTATGCAGACCTTGTCATCTAAAAGTTTAATCTACTAGCGATAATACACTCTTAATTATGTCATCAGTACAGCCCCTCACGTGCCTAATTCTTTTATCTGGGCCAAGCACGCGGATATTATTCTAAAGAAGGGTGGCTGTCGAACTCGAAACTTCTATTTGCTCTGATACATTAAATTGAACTGCCTCATCAAGTAGTTTAAGTTGTTAGAGAGGATACACTTTATTTCCTTAATTATGTCTTGAACACAATGGCATCTTATTATTAAACCAGTCCAACATTATTTTTAGCTCCGCAACAACCTTGACACATATTTCGTCATTTCAGTGAAAAAATTTATAATAGATTTTCTCAACCATCGATTACCCAACTACAAGTAGGACCTCCCTTCATCAACTCTGCATTTTACCCATCAAATCGACAAAGCAGAAGTAAAAAGAAGATAGCTACAGAATAACTAGCGCGCACACTGACCAAAGAAAAGGTACCTATGAACTAACAAAACCAAAAACGGGTACAAATTATTTAGAGAAAGAACAACCAAATATGTAATAAAAGAATAAGAAACAATAGCAAAAATAAACCAGACGAGATTAGGGGACATGCAGCCACAAAAAGAAAAAGAAAATATTAAAGGGAGAATCTACTCCTTGAGAATGAAGGCTAGGGAGGAGAGGAACATGGTTGTTGTGAGAGCAAGAGGGAGGGAACAGAGCACTGATTGCAGCAAATTTCTTCTTTTTCCTTTTTTTCTTTTTTCCGCCAGAGAATTTGCCTTTGAGGGAGGGAGGGGGGGAGGTC